>JAVSCE010020116.1:600000-832877 GCA_032199065.1 Smutsia gigantea | reverse complement strand
TATTGTAAACACAGTCTGATGTTTCTTTCTTTCTCTCCCTTCTTATTCCTCCTCCTCCATTCTTTCTATAATAGGTGTTTTATTCTTTGCCTTTAGTTAGTGTTTGGATGGTCTGCTTTTTTGCTATGATTTTATTTTCTCTGGTGACATCTTTTTAGCCTTAGGTGTATGCTTCCATCTAGAGCAGTCCATTTAAGATATCCTGTAGTGGTGGTTTATGAGAGGCAAATTCTCTCAACTTTCGCTTGTCTGAAAATTGTTTAATCCCTCCATCATATTTAAATGATAATCGTGCTGGATACAATATTCTTGGTTCGAGGCCGTTCTGTTTCATAACGTTAAATATATCATGCCATTCTCTTCTGGCCTGTAAGGTTTCTGTTGAGAAGTCTGATGATAGTCTGATGGGTTTTCCTTTGTAGGTGATCTTTTTTCTCTCTCTAGCTGCCTTTAATACCCTGTCTTTATCTTTGATCTTTGCCATCTTAATTATTATGTGTCTTGGTGTTGTCTTCCTTGGGTCCCTTGTGTTGGGAGATCTATGAGCTTCGGTGGACTGCGAGAGTATTTCCTTCCCCAGCGAGGGATAGTTTTCAGCAATTATTTCTTCAAAGACACTTTCTATCCCTTTTTCTCTCTCTTCTTCCTCTGGTACTCCTATAATGTGAATATTGTTCCGTTTGGATTGGTCACACAGTTCTCTTAATGTTCTTTCATTCCTAGAAATCCTTTTATCTCTCTCTGCCTCAGCTGCTCTGTATTCCTGTTCTCTGATTTCTATTCCATTAACAGTCTCTTGCATCTCATCCATTCTGCTGTTAAGCCCGTCAATTGCTTGTCTGATTTCTGCATTGTCTTTCCTCAGTTCCCTCACTTTCTCCCTCAGCTCCTGCACATTTCTCTGTAGGTCCATCAGCATGGTTATGACTTTTATTCTGAATTCTTTTTCAGGAAGACTGTGCATTTCCATCCCTTCTGACTCCCTCTCTGGGGTTGTTTGGTTGATTTTGGTCTGAACCATATTCCTCTGTCTTTTCATGGCTATAGGGATTGGTCACTGATAGTTGCCACGTATGTCAGCTGGGCTCTTTAAGACTTTAAAAAGAAAACAAAAAAAAAGAGAAAAAAAAAGAAAAAAAGGAAGAAAGAAAGAAAAAAAAGAAAAAAATAAAGAAAAAAAAAACCAAAACAGAAAACAAAAAAAACAAAAAAAAACGCCCATCGACCTAGATTCTGTGGGAATGCTGAAGGTGGCGCTATTGTCCCACTATTCCACAGCTGTGGCTGCGCCGCTCCGCATGGCCCTTTATTGCTCTGGCAGGGGTGGGAACGACTAGGAGGCTGTTGATCTCAGTGAGAAGTGTAAGTATGGCTACGCTTCCTCAGTCGCTAGCTAAGGCGTCTGAAACTCCCCAGGACTCCCAGCCTGCTGGGCTGAGTGTGCCAGGGCGATCCGGCTCCTCCGCTGGGCTCCTGTCTCTTTAAGACCGCTGAAGAAAGCACGCGCTTTTTTTTTTTTTCCTTCCGGGGAGCCGGCTGCAAGCACCGTGGCACGTTCCCCGCTCAGATCCTGCCCCTCTGTCTCTCCAATCTCCGCTGCACTGCGCAATGTGGGTCAGCGCTCCCCGCGCAGATCACAGGAGCTGGCTACTTCATGGCCTGCACTTCTACTCCCTCCCGGCTCTGAATCCTCTCCTCCCGCTGGTATGCTGGGGTGGGGGAGTGCTCAGGTCCCGCCGGGTCATGGCTCCGTATCTTACCCGCCTCTTGGGGTGCCGAATCCTCTCGGGTGTAGCTGCACGCTGTGCGCTTTCCTGTGTATTCTCGTCTCTCTTTTTGGAATAGATGTATTTGCTGTGTTTTCGTAGATAAATATAGTGTTGGGAGGAGATTTCTGCCGCCGTGCTCACACCGCCATCTTCCCTGAAGTTTAGACTAACTTTTTGGGTTGTCTTTTATAACCAGTGGCTGTCTGAGTTTGAATCAGCCAGGGCAATAAGAACCCCTTCCTCAGCCAATGGAGAAAACGAAAACCCCATGGCTTCATATGGCTTTCCTGCCAAGAAATAATCTAGGGTCGTTCTTCAAACACCAGGTATATCAGATTGCTGTCATCCTATCAGTCATCAGGAGATCAAGAAAGAGATAATGGAGGTGATTTAAGCCATGGCTGTGGGAACCCTTCAGGTAATTAATTCTGTAGAACTCTTCATTTCAAAGAGACCCCCTTCATTTATTTGCATCATAGTGAAATCTTTGTGGCCCTTGTATAAACTGCCCCAACTACTAAACGGATGCCTAATTTTTAAATGAAAATAATTTTTAACTTGTGCCTATCAGATGAGAAAAAAAGAGAGAAAAATGTCACTGGCTGCTGCTTATCAAATAATTGGAGTTCTCCTGAACAGACCCTTGATGACACAGCAGCATTAAATAAAAGATAAAATGGAAACAAGACTCTTTGAATAATATTGCCTAAAAGCAATTTCCTTCTTCAACTAGAGCACTGCTGATCTGAAAGCCACAAATTTTAGAGTATCATGCAGGGCCTGAGACTTTGATTGTATGGTTAATAAAGGATAAAAAAAATCTTCATCTCATATAGTTGATGACATGCACAACAAATTCAAGGTGTTCAGCAACAGTTGCAAGAATTCCAAAAATTGAAATGATAGCTAAGGCTGTAATTTTAACCATTCACAAACTTACATCTATAGAGTCAGATAATGTTTCTTTTTCCAGCACTCTTTTGAAGTTTTCTAACAGAAATCTATTTTAGGTATTAATTTACAAGGTGCCTATGTCATCTTTATATATAGCTAGAGATATTTTTGACAACAAAAATTAAATGCCTAAGGACTTTTTATGTGTCAAACAATATATATACATATCTTCTCCTGCTGGGAATGGTTTAGGAAGACCCCCTCCTTCCCTTGCTCCCCACCTTTTCTCTCAAGTCATTGCTTCTGTATGAAGGAAGCCAGTACAACTTGACTTTCAGTTCAAGCCATTTAGCTCAAGCATCCCTCATAGCTCATGCTCTTTCCCAGCAAGTTTGAACTTGAGAGAAAATAAATGTATTTTATGTTTTTAAATGTAGTCTTTCTCTTATAAGCACATTCTTCTGCCAATATTGATGATATTAAACGGTTAGTGAAAAAAATATAAAGAATGAGCCAGCCACTAAGACTCCAGGCAGAAAGTGGATTGTCTGGCCAGATGATCTGATTCCAAAAAGATAAAAGGGGTTAAGACTCCATTTAGTCAAGTATAGCAACAGGATACCAAAGTTCTGAAAAATTGGGTTTGATGGATGTAAACAAGAGAGGAAGATACCATCATTTTTAACAAGTGAAAGAGAAAATTTCAGAGATGAGCCACAGAGGTGACCGATGGAATGAATCTTGTCTTGGTGACAAAATCTATAGCCTTTCCTGCTCGATTGTGCCTGTAATTGCCACAATCATTTTAGGAAGAAATCTTGAAAGCATTCTCCTAATGTATATATTTTTGTTTCTTTTTGTTAAATTCTGGGAAGATTCTTAGATATGGTAAGGGTCATTGACCTTTTTCATTTCTATTTAATAACACTTTTTTTTATGGCAAGGTCCTATCAATGTGAATTTTATTTTTATGCTTGTAGGAATCACAGAGTGTTTGTTCTGCTTATTATATCTTCTTAATGAAGAGAACTTTGGTGTTTTCTTGACCTCTTTTTCCTCCCAGATTATTTCAGCCAGGATAGGCCAATTGAACCTGAATCTGTTTCTCCTTAGTGCTTGATCAAATCTGTAATGGAGGCAGGAGTTGGGTTTGAGCATAGAGGAGAGCATAAAGGCTTGTGCTATGAAAAATGAGAAATGAGTTTAAAGGTGGCTCCCTCACAACCCTTTAATCTTATCAAGTTATTCTCTTTATTCCCCCTTAGGAATTATTTATAGGTGG
Organism: Smutsia gigantea; assembly: GCA_032199065.1. NCBI lineage: Eukaryota > Metazoa > Chordata > Mammalia > Pholidota > Manidae > Smutsia > Smutsia gigantea. The sequence goes on along the minus strand of JAVSCE010020116.1, from coordinate 828,932 downwards.
AAAAATGGAGATTTATTCTACTACTGTAATTGGGTCATTTAGAGACAGGAATATAAAGTTCTTTGCTTTTGGGTGATGATCTGCTTTGATATTATCACTTGATCTTCCTTCTGGGAGTAAATAAAAAAATCTGAATTCTGCTTAATTTTTCTTGTGAAATAAATGTAATGAAATTTCTGCTGGCTGATATGAACTGATTGCTGCCATGGGGAAAGTTGATGGCTGGTATGTTTTAATTTTGTTATAAAATTACTTAGACTTAATCATAAATAGGGCTTCAGGTGCACAGCTGGTGATATATGTGTGTATATATATATTTTACATTTTATATCCATTTATATTATCTTTCCATTTGATAATTTCACCTTAGTTTTCAGTTTTATAAAGATCTGATTTTGGATGACAGACTGTGAGAATCTCTTCTGTGAATTTCACAGGTGAGAAGTAGTTTTAGAACCCTTTAAATGTGTATTAATTTATAAGTATGAGATGATTTCCTTTTATAATTGTAAGAATGACTTAATATGAAAGACCTAGTGGGAGAATGCCAAGCAGAGTACCATGTCCTGGTTATCAATCTCAGTGGAGGGCCCTGAACACTTCTGCTCGTTGCATTTTGGTATTGGTGTCACCAAGGAAAACATGTCAGTCAAGCACTAGATGGAACGATGCACACACAGAGAAGCGACAAAGCAATATCAGCTTCAATAGTAGGTGTTGGTCTCCCATGGCTAGTATGTCTTCCCTGACGACCATGTCGAGCAGCCTACCTATGTGCAGCAGGGGAGAGACCCTGTGCCTTCCACACGGAGGACAGTTATAGCAGGAGGGTTGGCCAAATGACATATGATGTATACATGCTTAAACAGAACAAGAGGGCACACGCTGAGCATGACACAGGAAAAGATATTCCCATACAAGATGATAAACCCAGTACAGGATGTATGGGATCATTATCTCTTGGTAAGGAAATTATTCTAGACCGAAGGACCACTCTTTTTGTGGCTGAGTAGGGGCTGAAAGACTGTGCACATAAGATGGCCTTTCCCAACAGGGATGACCACAGATCTTCTTCCATTAGACATATGGTTGCAAGGATAGCAGTCTTCCGGGTTGGGAAGTTTTGGTTATAATTGTGAGCAGACTGAACCATTCAGAAGAGATTTGTTAATATAACCTCTTAATGGTCAGGGACATGCCTTATGTTGTACACTAATTGAGTGATGGGACCACTTTTTCATCAAAATATCAAAACACTTGCCTTGTCTTGTGCTAGATTTATTATCAAATATTTTCTGTCTATGGACACCAAGATGGCTTTGGAAGTTTCTGGCCTGAAGGAAGGCTTAGTTAAATGTGACACAAATTGGAAGAGAGTCCCAAATCCACACCACTCAGAAACATAGTGTTAGGAAAAGGATAGATTTTAATATAAGGGGAAAAGTTAAGTAGCCAGTTTTTTAGAGCTTTCTGAGGAGTATTTTATCCAAAGTTTCCAGTTAAGTTCAAAATTTGGGTCACCAATTTGATGCAGTCAAGAGAAAAGCAGCCTGAAGGAAACTCTGCATGTAGATGGTAACCAGTGGGGTGGTGCAAAAGAGGAACTAGGATTTCATAAGCAGAGATCAGATTTTCCTGGTATTTTTCTTATGCTACATAACTGGAATTTATTCTTGAGAAAACAAATCAAAAGCTGAATCACCAAGGAACTAGGGCATTTAAGACCTGGGTAGAACCAGACGAAAAACTGATAATGTTTAGTTAGTAATTTAAAGTCTCTTGGACCATCCATTCTTTGGGCCAAGATTTATTCTAGAGGTTGAGAATAAGGGAATACAGAGAACATAACTAAAGGCAAGGATGAATAAAGTGGTCATACCAAAACTGCCAAGCAAAAACAGTGTGTGTGTGTATGTTGATTCTTATGAAAACACCATCCTTATCAAATCTTATTTGACTTGAGTTATATAGATAAGCCCCACAATTTTTTTAGTTCTTTTTTTCTTTTACTGAAACATCATTGCTATACAATCTTATTTTGGTTTCAAGTTTACAGCACAGTGGTTTAACAATTACCCATATTATTAAATTATCACCTTCACTAGCATGATTACTATCTGTCAACATAAAAAGAGGTTACAGAATCATTGACTATTCTCCATGCTGTACTACTATACCCGTGACCAGCATATATTATGTTTGTGAATTTTTGTGTCCCTTTATCCCCCTCACCCTCCAAAAGACAAGAAATAACAAGTGTTGGCTAGGAGGTGGAGAAAGGGGAACGCTCCTACACAGTTATGGTGTGGGAATGTCAGTTGGTGCAACCACTGTGGAAAGCAGTATAGAGGTTCCTCGGAAAACTAAAAATAGAAATACTATTCAGCCCCACATTTTTTTCATCCTAGAAGCTCAGAAGGTGCTGAGATGGGGAGGAGATTGAGGTTAAGGGTTTCTCATGACGTCCTTAATCCTAAATGATCTGACCTTGATTTAGAGACAATCATCCATTGCCTAACTCACTGAGGAATTTTACAAGCAAATCATGGTCTCCATTTGGAATCTAAATCAGAAGAATTCCCTGTCTTCTCTGAACTGGAGCTAAAGTTTTAGCAGAGTTCTTACCATATGTTGTGGTTAGGTTCTCTGGGAAAGAGACTGAGGTGGATTCTGAGATGAATCAACATTTACATAAGGGAGAGGAAGGCCAGTAGGATCTGGCAGAAGGAGTAGTTGAGTTGTGATCTGATCTGATGACAAACTCTACCAATAACCAGCCCCCGGGGGAGAAACTCTGGAGTTCAAACAACCTGCATTGGGTGGGCTAAAATGACCTGACATTTATACACACCCCTCATCAGTCATTTGATGTGGGCTGTTCCCATAAGGATATGACATTGGGCAAGGAAATTTTCTGCAGCTGAAGCCATTCCTGAAGGTGCTACCAACAACAGCCCTAGAAGCTGGACAGCAAGTCTTCCTTGAAGGGAGATCTGATAAGCAAGTATTGCTTTGCAGGTGGATCTTGAGAAGGCATCACCATAGTCACCACAACTTTCCTGTAGTAATAATACCATTTTGGGTGGGAATAGGTGCATATAAAGGTGAGTCTCTGGTTACATATGAGAATTCATTAAATAAAATTCATCATTTCCATGGAAACCTTAGATTTAACATTAATTCCTACATACATTTTCTTCTTTATAAAGGAATGCTTTCCAGGCATTTTTCTCCAGCTAGCAGTAGCAAAGTGTTTTGATCATAGAACATATCTGTTCATGGCTATTGACTTATTGTTTCAAATTAGTTGGGAAAACTTCCAATCAAAAAAGACTAAGGGCAGCTTTAAATATGGATGGGCACCAGTGTAGTAAACTTCAGGGTTCAAAATTCGTTTAAAGTTTTAACCATTTTAAGCAAAGCAGTTTCAAGACCCAGAATCTGAGAAGAAAGGGTCTGTAATATTCTGCAATTATAACCTATCTGGTATAAGTTCTACTCCTAAAAGATGGTTCATTTTATTTAAAAAAATTGTTTAGTGAAATTTTACGTTTCCTTTTGTTTTTTATTTTAATGCAGGGCTTTAAAACTTAAGATCAGAGCTGGCTTAACAATATTTCCCAAGTCACACACCATCAAGTACAAATATTAAGGATCTATGAGTTTCCTTGTGAAGTGCTCTACATCATGTTGGACACCATCAACATACACAACTTTCATAAGTAAGAATAGACCATTCATTTTAAATAGACTTTTCTGAGCATTCTTGTGTGCATGTGGTCATTACAGCCAAGGATCGCAGTTGCAGAGCTTCTCTGAAGAAACAGTCTTTAGAAGAAAAGTGTGTCTCCCTGACCAGTGGCATCAAATGTTTGTCTAAGTGTAGAGAAGCGGGTAAACAGATCTCTTTACAGCCCTCTCTGGGCTGAGCTCCTTCACAGGGTCTTCCTGCCCTCCTGGTCCACAGGTAAGTCTGTGCTGCGTAATCCCACGATCAGCATCTGGGGGGACAGGCTGAGTTGATCTCATCCAGGACAGCCCACTCTTCTCTTTATTAATTCCTTATTTAGCTGAACTATAAATATTATTAAACATTGGCTTATGAACTGCCAGAGCTGTTCAACAGATGAGGCTGATGCGGTGTAATTGCATGAGCTCGGAATGTGCTTAGGTTTGTTCCCTCTCTGCACTCCACATTTTCCTAAATTCCAGTTATTGGGAAGATTTTTTTCCCATAGGACCTAAGGCACAGATTTTCTGATATTTTTCTTCTGTTGGTTGGGTTGGGGGGGTTTGTTTGGGGGCATATATGAGAACAGGAGGATTACGGGGATGGAATATGGGTTATGAAACATTTTCATTTGCAGCTGCTACAACTCCCTTGCCTTAATTCAGCCCAGATTCCAGCCGAAACCTAACACCATTCTGGTGACCCTGGAACTGCACTAGTGCCTCAAATCACCAAATAGGGTAAGTCATGTGTTATCTGAGCCATAAATATTTACATCCACTAGTGACAAATGTATAAGGAGTGCGGAGTGACTGTAATTTCAGCTGCTCTCCTCAAGCCTGTCAATAGTTTATCTTTTGAAAGCCCTAATAACTGATGTGTGTGAATTGAATAAGAATGTACTCTCCAGTTTGTTACCCTTCTCTGTGTTTCATTATGACCACATTAGTCATCTAGGAATATTTTATTTTCCTTTTAAACATAGAGCCTGTTACATGAAATTGTTCAGACAGGCAAATAGTCAGTGCCCTTCTGATGTCCCTCATTCCTTCCTGCATGCTATCCCCACTGTTATCAGAAACCCAAGAGATCATAGTCATCTTTTTCCTTCCTCTATTTACTGACATAATAGTAATTCACTTATTCCTGCATATAAATGACTTTGGAGTTAAGTGAATAATGTGTCTGAGCAATGCCTAAACATAGGCTGATACTATACCTTCTAAAACTAGCAGGTGACCACACCACAAAGTGGTTATGAATGAAAGTATTTTCAAGCTAACACAATGGAAAATTTTTCCAATATAAACTAGCCTGAAACTGAGCATACAAAGCACAAAGCAGACCCTGTTTTATTCTTCTATCAAGAGCTAGACTAGAAGAAAAATGGAAAGTCTGTGAGATCATGCTGCTGGTCTTTCATCAACTAGGTCATTATGCAGAACCTGTATTTTTATATCATTAGTAAAGACTCCCAAAGGTTAGATAGACTGATAAAAGTATATTTAATGAATTTGAAAGATGAGACCTAACAATATTTAAGTATTTGGATAATTCAACTTTAAAAGATCTGAATATTTTGTTACAAGGATGTGTGTTCTGGCACCAACTAATTGCACATGTATTTTCCTCATAGGCATAACTTCTGAGCAAATGGCTGTGGGTTTCTCTGAAATGCTGTAGTGGCTTAATGGCTAGAATTCTGTGGCTAATGATATATATATTAGCCTCTATAGGATTTTTCCTGTAGGTAGAATTTGGATTTAGCAAGAACTTTAACGCACCCTCAGAAACAACTGTGTTGATAACTTGCAGAAATTTTAATCATACCTGTAAAGAAGATTCAAACTATCGTGTCCTGCAAAAAGTTCCCAACACTGCAGCTAAATTAAATGCTACTCTTTTCTTCCTCCCATGCCATCCTATGCACACTGGAATTTGAACTCATTGTATGTAGGGATCTGTTGATTTATTTCAAAATCTCTAAAATTCAGCACAGTGCTTTGTAGATAAGTTGAGCATAGAAAATATTAGTTGAATGAGTTAATGACATGGGAAGTTGAGAAAGATAAAAAGGAAATCATTTTAAGAGAAGGGTATTAGATCTTTTAAAATCATCATTGGAAGAGAGATAGCAGGAACGTAGCTCTTCTTATTATTCTCGTGTGTGTGTGTGTGTGTGTGTGTGTGTGTGTGTGTGTGTGTGTGTGTTTACATTGTAGGGACTGATTAGGATGACTGGTTTCCATGAGGACACGACTAGGATGGACTGCAGAGTCTGAGTTGGCTTAGGGAGATTTATATTTGTAACCTTAAAAATTACTCAAAATTCAGTTACCTATTAACGGCCATGCACAAAAGGTAATTTCCAGTAACACACTGGCTGCTACCTGGGCTCTGAGGTATAACTTGCCTCTACTATGCAACTTCCTTTTCACCTACTGGTCTGCCTTTTACCTTCCAAATCATTGAGCAGCCTCCTAATGCTTCCTAGCTGTGCCAAGTTCTTCCCTTTCCACCAGGGCTTTATGTCCACCATGCTCCCAAATGATCTCTTCTTCCCTGCCCAGCAAAACTCTCATTTCCTAAATTATTTTCTGTTTGATTTTCATGTGATTATTAAAATAGTTATTTTTACGTCCTACAGATTTAAGTAGGACATTAACTTTTAAAAAGAGGAGTTTGCCATTCCAAATTAATTTCTTACTTAAATATTTATATTAGAAAAGTTGGAGATATTTTAATTATAAGACCTTTGGTGGCTCCTGTTTTCACATCCTTCTCCTGGCTGTGCACAGCCCTATACTTACTCAGGAATTCCACCAAACAGCTCAATATGCAAATCAACACTGTTCAGCATCCTATCGTCATTTTATGAATTTTCCTATGTTCTTTGGCAAACATCTTTTCACCATAAAATTCCCAGTGAACAGAGAATTATACTTAGACAAATGTAACAAGACTCGAAAGAGTCATCATTCAAAATAGGATCACAATGGATACAGTGTCCAGTGTTGGGGACAATGCTCCTTGGAGGTAGACCACCTGAGCTCAAGATACATGAGCTTGGGGCACTCATTTAACCTCTTGCCATTTCCTTGTCCATAAAATGAGAATAAACGCTGTTGCTATGGGCCTAGGAAGTAATGTATGTGAAAGAGCTGCTGAGTAAAATAAGATTCTTTAAATAAAAAACACCGTTATTATCAACCCATAAAGAATTTAAGTGGAATACTTAAGGTTTAATCATACTTTTGAGCCAACATGTTTGCTTTCGAGGATTGAATCTTTTGCAAGTATGAGTATTCCATTATTTTAATAAGTTTTTATCCTTAAAATACAGGTCAGTGTTGAGATTTCAAATAAAGCAAATCATTTTTTTCCATCCTTATTCCGTTCCTTATGATTTTTTTTAACTTGGGGAATGAATATTGTGAGGTAGTATGTGTAGTATGCAGAGAGACCTAAGAAATTAGTGGAGCATAGAACTCCTGAGTAATAATCAGAAGCCCTCAAAATCAGCCTTAGAGTTTTGCAACAACAGATCTTGGGAATGTTGCTGAATTTCACTGAACCTTGGTTTTCTTATTGTTTAAAAAGAAGGTAATTCAACCATTTATTCAAGAAATACCATTAAGCACATTCTTTGTGCTTGGCCTCTATAATACAAATATAAATTAAACTCTTCCCTTGCCCCTGTAGTTTCACCAGCCCTGTCTACCTCATAAGAATGTTGTGAGGATCAAATTAGATGTATAAGAATGTGACTTGGCAACTGTAAAATTGTTTATAAATAGATAAAATTAAATCTTCACCTCGCTTAGGGCTACTTTCAAGAATGGTAAGCAGTGATGTTTAATCTTTAGTGAACATATGACCAAAGGCATAGGTTTTCAAACATTCTAATAGGGCTTACCAAAGATGTCTATAGAAGTTTTGTCTTTTTAAATCAACAAAAGACTTAAAAGGAAAAAAAAAAGGAGGATAAATACCTGTATTTGTTTCCCCTTTTCTATTCTGTGATCCTAGGTAAAGCAAATGTCAGTAACTAGCTGGAAAGTATATTTGAATGAGAAGTCTGCCCTGTTCTTTATTTTATTTGAATGTGCTCTAAACAGAGTCATCTTAACTTAGGTGGTTACCTACAACTTAACTCTAGTTTCAGTTAACTTCTCTGGAACTTAGAATTCATGAACCAGGTGGGTACAAAGACAAACTCTCTTTCTAAAACTTAATTTCAATAATTATTCATTAGCAAACTAGGTTGTAATTTATGATAATATATTTTAGTCTCAAATTTAAAATCAAGGACTTGTAATTGAATATTAATGCTCAGAGAAAAATTATAGCTGGACAGGTGAGTGAGCAAGACATGACTCAATGTCTTTTGATCTGAGTCACATGTTTAATGAATAAGTTAGGTTCTTATGGGCTTGGCTGGCAAGAGTTACATGTTGCCTCATTTGGAAGGAGGTTGATTTTTTTCAGCTCATGTTCTTACTTTGACTGTTGCCTTTGAAAGGCCCCAGTAGTTCTAGTTAAAATACATGTGCTCATGGAATATTTCTGCTTTGAACTGATTCATTATAGTGTGTCATGATTATTTCAGACAAAGGTTTCTACTGGCTTTAGTACAATGGAAATGTGTTCTATGTAATTTGAAAAAACAAACAAACAAACACACATAACAAAAAATGAACCGTGGATCAGACTGTCATGAAGAAAACATATTGCAGATCCTGAAACACCTAATCAGGATGCGCCTAGAAAGGTTTTAAAAAATGTTAGTGACACAAGAAATGTCTTTGGGAATATCTTAATTTTATATGTATTTTTTTTCCTGAAATACTTCATTATTTATATATTATGAACTGTTCATAGGACTTGGCTTAGATCCTCTCCTTCAGGCACTTTGGTCTCTAGTGACCTGTTAAAATGGTCTTAACACATTCACAAGGCTTTTCATTGCAGTCCAGCCTGTTTGTAAAAATGATCCATCAATATCATGTTCAGATGACAGTCTGTGCAGAACCTGGCTTTGTTTAACCAGCCTGTCTAATGCTAAGAGCACAGAATTCTATCCAGGAATGACATCTTGAATAAGTTTGGTTTGGGGCATATTGCATTCTTCTTCAAGACTATTTTTTTTTCCTTCTCTTCAGACATTTCCTTACTTTTACAAGGCTATAAAAATAGGAACACATTCTTCTTTCCTTTGAAATGATGTTGGCCCCAGTTTTTCTTTTCTTTCTCTGGGGTGCAAGATAATTAAATATGCATCCAAAGAAGGAAATGTTTACAAAGCCATGATTTTGATGTCATATGCTGCATTCAAGCCCAATAACTATGACAACCCATCCAACCTCTGCTTTGTTGACATCAGCTGAATTATCTGGGCTGACATTTATGGGGGCTATCATTTATAGGACTTTATGGTTGTCTTCCAAAATAACATGCAAAGGAGTTCTCCAAAAGGTAGTTCCACAATTGTTACTCACATTCTGACTGATTTCTGTACTTGCAGGAGAAGATACGACTAATTAGACTGAAATAAAAATAGCCCAGAAAGCTGTCAGTGACAGATATGTATTACATACACTAGCACTAGTCCAGATGCTGTAGATACAGTATACTCTTCTCCCTTTAGCAGCCCTTAATTGAGCTTCGGGTTGGTTTTGTGTATTTTTGAAAAGTTTTAATGGTTCCAAAAAGAAGACTCCCTTTTTATTCTTTTTAACAGTACTGCTCCATTAGTAATCTTTTCATCTCCCAGGGTGGGCTGTTTGACACACAGCATGTGCCTCTTCCCTAGATGTGGTGCTGTTGAAAGGGGTCTCCACTACTTCCTCTCTGTCTTCAGCACTCTTCACTGCATGCCCTAAGGTAGCTATGTTCTTAACAGTAAAAATGAAAGCAGACCCAAAAGGTATGAGTTGGTATGCCAGGAGTGTGAGAGGAGGAGGAAATCCAAGGAGGATATAAAATACTGTTTGCCACACATCTTTGTAGTCCACAGTAACCCCATCTTTCATTCCAGAAAGTAGAAGGCTGAAAGCAGCATAGTTATTTGTCATACTTCAAGAGAAGTGGTACCACGCTAGGATTCCATTTTTGTGGATTGCCTAAGAATGCATGACTCACCAGTTTTATGAACCTATTTGCCAAGACTTGCATTATATACCTTTAGAATGTTGTCTTACTGTTAATCATTTCAACAACCATGAGAAGTGTACTATTATTACTCCCATTTTATAATCATTTAAACTGAGACTTTAAGAGATTAAATACTGTATTCTGAGATAAGGGAGCTAAAACACACAAGAAAGAAGACATTAGGCTATTAATCTTGACACCTAAGCCTACATTTTGGGCAACGTTCCCTCTGGTAGTAACAGCACATCCTTGAATAGATAATCCTGTTAAAATACACTGTGCAGATTAATCTTAGGTTTTACACCTGTTTACCATTTTATACCTAACAACTAATAGGTATTCATCATTGTCCACATATTAAGATACAAAATTCTGAAATCCAAGACTGTGAAAACCATAGCCCCACTTCACATTGAAACTTGTGTGCCACATCTCTACATGTCTCTCTTCATCTGGCTTTGCTCCTATCCCTCTGAATATTGCATGCACATTTTTTTTATTGTCCCATTAACTCAATCTGGAAGGTCCCCCCATTCCCTTTCCCTGTCTAGTGAGATATTATTATCATCATGTTCCAAAAGATGAAAGTGAGGTTCATAGAGGTAGAGTAATTTGCTTATTTAAATAGAAATTTCCTTAAGAGAGGGCATCATGGTGCTGTATTGACATAAGGAGTTTGGACATAAGAGAGACCTACTGTTCAGTCTCCATTCTGAAAGGCATTAGTTATGCAAATTAATTTCCTCCACCTCTCTAAACCACAGTTGCCCCAATTGAAAAATTGGGGTGAGAATACCCAACTCATTGAGTTATCAGGCTCAAAGTGACAATGCAAGAAAGTACACAATCCATAATAAGCTCTCAAAAATATCTAGTTCCCTTCTCTTTCATATTCCATACAAATACCTAAGGAAATCTTGTTGTCAGTCACACATTTTTTGACTCAAGTATTCCTTAAAATAGAGGGTAGCCTGAATAAACTCCTCTTTTTCCAGTTTTTAAAATGCCTACTATCCATCTTCGAGATTCAAGATGGCGGCCTGAGAGGTGAGACAGAGAACTCCTCCCAAAACCACATATAATATGAAAATATGGTTAATACAACTAATCCTAAAAGAGCAATAGGAAAGAAGGCTGCACCAGACTGCAAACACCTGGAGAACAGAGCAGATCTCAAGAAACTGAATAATGTACCAAAGCCTTGATCCAACGGGACCCAAGCCCCTCCTTAACCCCAGCTCACTGGCACGAGGAAGAGAAATGGAGCAGGGAGGGGGTGGAACCTAGGACTGCTGAACACCTAGCCCTGGAGATCTGCTTTGGGAGCACAAACCTACATCACATGGTGCTCTAGAGATTAGTGGGGTTGGAAAGCTAAGACAGGTGGAATACTTGGAGAGACTGAGACTCCAGCTGTTTGTGGAAGACAGAGATCCACATCTGGCCACTCTGGGTCAAAGGAAAAGCAGGCAGTCTGAGAGGCTTTCTAGCAGTGAGAGGGCTGCTGAAGGGGCGAGGTTTGCATGGAGCTTGCTGCATGGGAAAGGGATAGGTGTAAAAGGTTGTTTGGGTGTGCTTTGCCTGGCAGGTTGGGAACTTTCAGGAGCTTCAGGCGCTCCATCCCCCTGAGTGGCTATTCAGCTCTGAGGCCCCCCACTGTGATAGGCAGCCTGCTGTGTCTTCCTCCTGGCCTGCCAGCACCTGCTCACAAACCAGCAGTCCCTGCCCTGGCATCAGGCTAGACAGAGGGAGGCCCTGCCTATGGCAGCTACAGACTCAAAGTGCAGACGCTTACACCTGTGTGCTTGGCCCACTGGCTCTGGCAGTGGAGACAGGCACTGCAGCCAGGAAGAAAGACACAGCTCTTTCCTCCTCCAAGCACCAGGGCCCCTCCCCTGCAATCCCCGACATCACTCCAGGGACTAACACCAGACACTAGAGCTTCTGGGCACTAGAGGGCACCACATACAAATATGACATATCAAAGGAACTTGGTTCAAACAAAAATTTCAGAAACACCAGAAAAAGGTACAAATGAAACTGAACTCAGCAATCTTCCTGAAAGAGAGTTCAAAATAAAAATCATAAACATGCTCATGGAGGTACGGAAAAATATTCAAGAACTCAGGGGCGAATTTAGGACAGAAATTCAATCATTAAGAAATTCCATATCTGAAATGAAACATACAATGGAGGGATTTAAAAGCAGATTAGATGTAGAAGACACGGTAAGTGGAATAGGAATTAGAGAAGAGGAATACAAAGAAGATGTGGCATAGAGAGAAAAACGGATCTCTAAGAATGAAAGAACACTGAGAGAATTGTGTGACCAATCCAAACGGAACAATTTTCGCATTATAGGGGTACCAGAAGAAGAAGAGAGAGAAAAATGCATAAAAAGTGTCTTTGAGGAGGTAATTGCTGAAAACTTCCCCAATCTGGGGAAGAAGACAGTCTCTCAGGCCATAGAGGTTCATAGATCTCCTAACACAAGGGGTCAAAGGAGGATAACACCAAGACATGTAATAATTAAAATGGCAAAGATAAAGGGTAAGGACACTTTTAAAATCAGCAAGAGAAAAAAGATCACATACAAAGGAGAACCAATCATGCTATCATCAGACTACTAAACAGAAACTTACAGGCCAGAAGGGAGTGGCATGATATATTTAATGCAATGAAGCACAAGGGCCTCGAACCAAGAATACTCAATCTGGCAAGATTATCATTTAAATTTGAAGGACGGATTAAACAATCTTCAGATAAGCAATAGCTGGGAGAATTTACCTCCCAAAAACCACCTCTACAGTGCATTTTGGAGGGACTGCTATAGATGGAAGTACTCCTAAGGCTAAATTGCTGTCACCAGGGGAAATAAAATCACAGCAAAGAAAGTAGAACAATTAATTACTAAGCAGATGCAAAATCAAATCAACTACCCCCAAAGTCAATCAATGGATAGAAAAAGAGTACAGAATATGGTACCTAATATATAAAGAATGGAGGAAGAAGAAAAAGGAGGAAAAAAAAAACGCTTTAGGTTATGTTTATAATAGCGTACTAAGTGAGTAAAATTAGACTGTTAGATAGTAAGGGAATTACCCTTGAACCTTTGGTAACCACGAATCTAAAGCCTGCAGTGGCAGTAAGTACATACCTGTTGATAATCACCCTAAATGTAAATGGTCTGAATGCACCAATCAAAAGACATACAATCATTGAATGGATAAAAAAACAAGACCCTTCTATATGCTGCCTACAACAGACACATGTAAAACCCAAAAACATACACAGACTGAAAGTAAAGGGATAGAAAAAGTTATTTCATGCAACTAATAGGGAGAAAAAAGCAGAAGTTGCAGTACTTGTATCAGACAAAATAGACTTCAAAACAAAGAAAGTAACAAGAGACAAAGGGCATTAAAAAATGATAAAAGGATCAGTCCAACAAGAGGATATAAACATTATTATCTGTGCACCTAACAGAGGAGGACCTACATATGCGACACAAATACTAACAGAATTAAAAGGGGAATAGAATGCAATGCATTCATTTTAGGAGACTTCAACACACCATCACTCCAATGGACACATCAACCAGACAGAAAATAAGTAAGGACACAGAGGCACTGCACAAAATATTAGAACAGATGGACCTAACAGACATCTAAAGAACATACTCCACACAAAAGCAGCAGGATACACATTCTTCTCAAGTGCACATGGAACATTTTCAAGAATAGGTCATATACTAGGCCACAAAAAGAACCGCAGTAAATTCAAAAAGATTGAAATTGTACCAACCAGCTTCTCAGACCACAAAAGTATGAAACTAGAAATATATTATTCAAAGAAAATGAAAAATTCAAATGAACACATGGAGATTTAATAATGCACCTAAATAATCAATGGATCAATGCCCAAATAAAAACAGAGATCAAGTAATACATGGAGACAAATAGCAACAAAAATTCAACACCGAAAAATCTATGGGACCCAGTGAAGGCTGTGCTAAGAGGGAAGTATATTGCAATACAGGCCTACCTAAGGAAAGAACAATCCCAAATGAACAGTCTAACTCACAATTAATGAAACTAGAAAAAGAAGAACAAATGAGGTCCAATGTCAGTAGAAGGAGGGACACAATAAAGATTAGAGCATAAATAAATAAAATCAAGAAAAAAACAATAGAAAGAATCAATGAAAGCAGGAGCTGGTTCTTCAAGAAAATAAACAAAATAGATAAACCCCTAGCCAGACTTAACAAGAGAAAAAGAGAGTGTACACACATAAACAGAACCAGGAATCAGAAAGGAAAAATTACTACAGACAGCACAGAAATACAAAGAATTATTAGAGAATACAATGAAAACTTATATGCTAACAATCTGGATAACCTAGAAGAAATGGGCAAGTTTCTAGAAGAATACAGCCTTCCAAGGCAGACCCAGGAAGAAACAGAAAATCTGAGGAGACCAATTACCAGGAAGGAAATTGAATTGGTAATCAAAAAACTACCTAAGAACAAAACACCTGGACCAGATATTTTCACTGCTGAATTTTAACAAATATTTAGTGAAGACCTAATACCCATCCTCCTTAATTTTCCAAAAAGTAAGAGAAGTGAATACTCCCAAACTCATTCTATGAGGCTTGCATCACTCTAATACCAAAACCAGGCAAAGAAAACACACAAAAAAGAAAATTACAGACCAATATCCCTTATGATCATAGATGCAAAAACACTGAACAAAATATTAGCAAAACGAATGAAAAAAAAAACTCAAAAAGATCATCCATCATGATCAAGTAGAATTTATTCCAGGGATGCAAGCATGGTACAACATTCAAAAATACATCAACATCATTCGCTACATCAACAGAAAAAAGGAAAAAAACCACATGATCATCTCCATAGATGCTGAAAAAGCATTTGACAAAATTCAACATCCATTCATGATAAAAACTCTCAACAAAATGGGTATAGAGGGCAAGTACCTCAAGATAATAAAGGCCATATATGACAAACCCACAGCCAACATTACACTTAACAGCGAGGAGCTGAAAGATTTTCCTTTAATATCGGGAACAAGACAAGGATGCCCACTCTCCCCACTTTCATTCAACATAGTTCTGGAGGTTCTAGCCATGGCAATCAGACAACACAAAGAAATAAAAGGCATCCAGATTGGCAACGAAGATGTTAAACTGGCCCTGTTTGCAGATGACGTGATTTTGTACATAAAAAACCCTAAAGAATCCACTCCAAAACTACTAGATCTAATATCTGAATTCAGCAAAGTTGTGGGATACAAAATTAATACACAGAAATCTGTAGCATTCCTATACACTAATGATGAACGAGCAGAAAGAGAAATCAGGAAAACAATTCCATTCACAGTTGCATCAAAAAGAATGGAATACCTAGGAATAAATCCAGCCAAGGAAGTAAAAGACTTATACTCTGAAAAGTACAAGACAATCATGACAGAAATTAAAGAACATACCAATAAATGGAAACACATCCTGTGCTTATAGATAGAATTAATATTGTCAAAATGGCCATCCTGACTAAAGCAATATACAGATTCAGTGTAATCCCTATCAAAATAACAACAGCATACTTCAACAAACAAGAGCAAATGGTTCTAAAATTCATATGGAATAAAAGACTCTGAATAGCCAAAACAATCCTGAGAAGGAAGAATAAAGTTGAGGGAGTGATTATGCTCTCCGACTTGAAGCTCTACTACAAAGCCACAGTAATCAAGACAATTTGGTATTTGCACAAGAACAGACCCATAGACCAATGGAACAGACTAGAGAGCCCAGATATAAACCAAAGTATATATGGTCAATTAATATACAATAAAGGACCCATGGATACACAATGGGGAAATGACAGCCTCTTCAATAACTCGTGTTGGCAAAACTGGACAGCTACATGTAAGACAATGAAACTGGATTATTGTCTAACCGCAGAAACAAAAGTAAACTCAAAATGGACCAAAGATCTGAATGTAACTCATGAAACGATAAAAATTTTAGAGGAAATTGTAGGCAAAAATCTCTTGAATACATTTAAATTTGAAGGAGGGATTAAACAATTTTCAGATAAGCAAAAGCTGAGAGAATTTACCTCCCACAAAGCACCTCTACAGTGCATTTTGGAAGGACTCCTATAGATGGAAGTATTCCTAAGGCTAAATAGATGTCACCCAGGGGCTACACAAAGAGTACAGAATATGACTCATAACATACAAAGAATGGAGGAGGAAGAAAAAGGAAAAAAAAAACCTTCAGGTTGTGTTTGTAATAGCATACAAAGTGAGTTAAATTAGACTGTTAGATAGTGAGGGAATTACCCTTGAACCTTTGGTAACCACAAATCTAAAGCCTGCAATGGCAATAAGTATATACCTATCGATAAGCACCCTAAATGTAAATGGTCTGAATGCACCAATCAAAAGATACAGAGTTACTGAATGGATAAAAAAATACAAGGCCCACCTATATCCTGCCTACAAGAGACTCACTTCAAACTCAAAAACATACACAGACTGAAAGTAAAGGGTTGGTAAAAGATATTTCATGCAACTAACAGTGAGAAAAAAGCAGGAGTTGCAGTACTTGTATCAGACAAAGTGGACTTCAAAACAAAGAAATTCACAAGAGACAAAGAAGGACATTACATAATGATAAAAGGGTCAGTCCACCAAGCAGATATAACTATTATGAATATCTATGCACCCAACACAGGATCACCTACATATGTGAAACAAATACGAACAGAATTAAAGGGGAAATAGAATGCAATGCATTCATTTTAGGAGACTTCAACAGACCATCAATCCAAAGGACACATCAACCAGACAGAAAATAAATAAAGAGACAGAGGCTCTAAACAACATATTAGAACAGATGGACCTAACATATCTAGAGAACACTCCATCCAAAAGCAACAGGATACACATTCTTCTCAAGTGCGCATGGAACATTTTCAAGAATAGATCATATACTAGGCCACAAAAAGAACCTAAGTAAATTAAAAAAGATTGAAATTGTACCAACCAGCTTCTCAGATAACAAAGGTATGAAACTAGAAAGAAATTACACAAAGAAAACGAAAAAGCCTACAAACTCATGGAGGCTTAATAACATGCTCTTAAATAATCAATGGATCAATGACCAAATAAAAACAGAGATCAAGCAATATATGGAGACAAATGACAATAATGCAACACCACAAAATCTGTGGATGCAGCGAAGGCCATGCTAAGAGGAAAATATATTGCAATACAGACCTACCTCAAGAAAGAAGAACAATCCCAAATGAACCGTCTAAACTCACAATTGATGAAACTAGAAAAGGAAGAACAAATGAGGCCCAAAGTCAGTAGAAGGAGGGACATAATAAATATTAAAGCAGAAATAAATAAAATTGAGAAGAATATAACAATAGAAAGAATCAGTGAAAGCAGAAGCTGGTTCTTCAAGAAAATAAACATAATAGATAAACCCTTAGCCAGACTTATGGAGAAAAAAAGGATCTACACACATAAACAGAATCTGAAATGAAAAAGGAAAAATCACTATGGGCACCACAGAAAGACAAAGACTTATGAGAGAATACTATGAAAAATTATATGGTAACAAACTGGATAACCTGGAAGAAATGGACAACTGTCTAGAAAAATACAACCTTCAGAGGC
Source organism: Smutsia gigantea (assembly GCA_032199065.1). NCBI lineage: Eukaryota > Metazoa > Chordata > Mammalia > Pholidota > Manidae > Smutsia > Smutsia gigantea. The sequence continues at coordinate 811,337 of JAVSCE010020116.1, read as the reverse complement.
TGACCCAGGAAGAAAAAGAAAATGTGACTAGGCCAGTTACCAGCAAAGAAATTCAATTGGTAAACAAAAAACTACCTAAGAACCAAACACCTGGAGCAGACGTTTTCACTGTTGAAGTTTATCAAACATTTAGTGAAGACCTATTATCCATCCACCTTAAAGTTTCCAAAAAGTAGAAGCAGAGGGAATACTCCCAAACTCTTTCCATATGGCCAACATCCCTCTAATACCAAAACTGGGCAAAGACACCCCCATAAAGGAAAAGTACAGACCAATATCCCTGATGAACCTAGATGCAAAAATACTCAACAAAATATTAGCAAACCGAATTCAAAAATACATCAAAAAGATCATCCATCATGATCAAGTAGGATTTATCCCAGGGATGCAAGGATGGTACATTCGAAAATCCATCAACATCTTCCACCACATCAACAAAAAGTAGGACAAAAACCACATGATCATCTCCATAGATGCTGAAAAAGCATTTGACAAAATTCAACATCCATTCATGATAAAAACTCTAAACAAAATGTGTATAGAGGGCAAGTACTTCAACATAATAAAGGCCATATATAACAAACCCACAGCTAACATTACACTTAACAGCGAGAAGCTGAAAGCTTTTCCTTTAAGATCGGGAACAAGACAAAGATGCCCACTGTCCCCACTTTCATTCAACATAGTTCTGGAGGTTCTAGCCACGGCAATCAGACAACACAAAGAAATAAAAGGCATCCAGATTGGTAAGGAAGAAGCCAACTGTCCCTGTTTGCAGATGACATGATAGTGTACATAAAAAACCCTAAAGAATCCACTCCAAAACTACTAGATCTAATATCTGAGTTCAGCTAAGTTGTGGGATACAAAATTAATACACAGAAATCTGTTGCATTCCTATACACTAATGAAGAACTAGCAACAAGATAAATCAAGAAAACAATTCCATTCACAATCACATCAAAAAGAATAAAATACCTAGGAATAAACCTAACCAAGGAAGTGAAAGACTTATACTCTGAAAACTACAGAGGACACTAATAAATGGAAATTCATCCCATGCTCTTGGCTAGGAAGAATAAATATTGTCAAAATGGCCATCCTGCCTAAAGCAATCTACAACTTCAATGCAATCCTTATCAAAATAGCAACAGCATTCTTAAAGAAACTAGAGAAAATAATTCTAAAATTCATATGGAACAACAAAAGACCCCGAATAGCCAAAGCTATCATGAGGAGAAAGAATAAAGCAGGAGGAATTACACTCCCTGACTTCAAGCTCTACTACACAGCCACAGTAATCAAGACAATTTGGTACTGGCCAAGAAAAGACCCATAGACCAGTGGAACAGAATAGAGAGCCCAGATATAAACCCAAGCATATATGGTCAATTAATATATGATAAAGGTGCCATGGATATACAATGGGGAAATGACACCCTCTTCAACAGCTGGTGTTGGCAAAACTGGACAGTTACATGTAAAAGAACGAACCTGGATTACTATCTAACCCCATACACAAAGGTAAACTCAAAATGGATCAAAGACTTGAATGTAAGTTATGAAACGATAAAACTCTTAGAAAAAAATATAGGCAAAAATCTCTTGGACATAAACACACGCAACTTCTTCAGGAACTTATCTCCCAGGTAAGGGAAACAAAAGCTAAAATGAACAAGTGGGATTATATCAAACTAAAAAGCTTCAGTACAGCAAAGGACACCATCAGTAGAACAAAAAGACATCCTACAGTATGGGAGAATATATTCATAAATTACATATCCGACAATGGGTTGACGTCCAAATTATATAAAGAGCTCATGCACCTCAACAAATAAAAAGCAAATAAGCCAATTAAAAAATGGGCAGAGGAGCTGAACAGACACTTCTCCAAAGAAGAAATTCAGATGGCCAACAGGCACATGAAAATATGCTCCACATCACTAATCATCAGAGAAATGCAAATTATAACCATATTGAGATATCACCTCACACCAGTTAGGATGGCTGCCATCCAAAAGACAAATAACAACAAATGTTGGCGAGGATGTGGAGAAAAGGGAACCCTCCTATACTGCTGATGGGAATGTAAGCTAGTTCAACCATTGTGGAAAGCAGTATGGAGGTTCCTCAAAAAACTCAAAATAGAAATACCATTTGACCCAGGAATTCCACTCCTAGGAATTTACCCTAAGAATGCAGGATCCCAGATTCAAGAAGACAGATGCACCCCTATGTTTGTTGCAGCACTGTTTACAATAGCCAAGATATGGAAGCAACCTTAGTGTCCATCAGTAGATGAATGGATAAAGAAGATGTGGTACATATACACAATGAAATATTATTCAGCCATAAGAAGAAAACAAATCCTACCGTTTGCAACAATATGGATGAAGCTAGAGGGTATTATGCTCAGTGAAATACGCCAGGCGGAGAAAGACAAGTATCACATCATTTCACTCATCTGTGGAGTATAAGAACGAAGGAAAAACTGAAGGAACAAAACAGCAGCAGACTCACAGAACCCAAGAATGGACTAACAGTTACCAAAGGGAAAGGCACTGGGGAGGATGGGTGGGAAGGGAGGGCTCAGGGGGGAAAAGGGACATTACAATTACCACTCATAATGCAGTGACAGGGGACATGGGAAAGGCAGTATTTATAGAGAAAACTAGTAGTGATTCTATAGCATCTTACTACGCTGATGGACAGTGACTGTAGTGGGGTATGTGGGGGGACTCGATAATAGGGGGTCTAGTAACCATAATGTTGTTCAAGTGGTTGTACATTAACAATACCAAAATTTTAAAAATTAAAAAAAAAATCTCTTGAATATAAACATCAGCAACTTCTTCCTGAACGCATCTTCTCCGGTAAGGATAACAAAATAAAAAATGAACAAATGGGACTTCATCATGCTTAAAAGCTTCTGAACAGCAAAGGACACCATGAGTAGAACAAAAAGGCATCCTACAGTGTGGGAGAATATATTTGTAAATGACATATCCGACAAGGGGTTAATATCCAAAATATATAAAGAACTCACATGCCTCAACAGCCAAAAGCATATAACCCTATTAAAAAATGGGCAGAGGATATGAACAGACACTTCTCCAAAGAAGAAATTCAGGTGGCCAGCAGGCACATGAAAAGATCTTCCATATCGCTAATTATCAGGGAAATGCAAATTAAAACCACAATGAGATATCACCTCACACGGGTTAGGATGGCCAACATAGAAGACTAGGAAGAGTAAATGTTGGCGAGGATGCGGAGAAAGGTGAACTCTCCTACACTGCTGATGGGAACGTAAATTAGTTTAACCATTGTGGAAAGCAGTATGGAGGTTCCTCAATAAACTAAAAATTCAAATATCATTTGACCCAGGATATCCACTCCTAGGAATTTACCCTAAGAACGTAGGATCCCAGTTTTATAAAGACAGATGCACCCCTATGTTTATTGTTTACAATAGTGAAGATATGGAAGCAACCTAAGTGTCCCTCAGTAGATGAATGGATAAAGATGTGGTATATATACACAATGGAATATTATTCAGCCATAAGAAGAAAACAAATCCTACCATTTGCAACAATGTGGATGAAGCTAGAGGGTATTATGCTCAGTGAAATAAGCCAGGCAGAGAAAGACAAGTATCAAATGATTTCACTCATATGTGGAGTATAAGAACAAAGAAAACTGAAGGAACAAAACAGCAGCAGACTCACAGAACCCAAGAATGGACTAACATTTAACAAAGGGAAAGGGACTGGGGGGCAGTGTGTGGGTGGGAAGGGAGGGATAAGGGCATTAAGGGGCATTATGATTAGCACACATAATGTAGGTGGGCACGGAGAAAGCAGTATAGCACAGAGAAGACAAGTAGTGACTCTAGCATCTTACTACGCTGATGGACAGCAACTGTAATGGGGTATGTGGTATGGACTTGATAATGGGGGGAATCTAATAACCACAGTGTTGCTCATGTGATTTTATATTAATGATACCAAAGTTTTAAAAAATGCATAGTATACAAGGGGGGATGTTAATTTGAAATGGAATGAAGCAATTTAGCAGGAAGCGATCCTCTTTTCACAGTTGCTCCCAGACTTACTGAGAAAGAGGCACAATAAACCATTCCCGTTTCTTCATGAAGGAATGTAAATCTGGAATGTAGGATGGTCAAGAAAGGAGAGAGAGAAAGATAAGGGAACTATCTGATGAAAGGATATATTTCCATTTGACTGAAGACCACAGGAAATCTGGGCTGTGTTCCTGGGGTTCAGGCCCAAATGCTATTTTTAAGCCTCATCCACAGACACTTCATCAAACACACTTTCATCAGATGATAATATGAATTGGATTTGGATTATGTAGAATTGTTTATACTTGAATTTAATTTCTAATAACCATATAAGTTAAAATTCAAAAGTTTAGTGAATAGTGTTTGACAGAAAGATAGGAAGAAAAATACTTAACTCCCATATCGTACTCCCATATTTCAAGGCCAGCTCTTCTAGTCTTCTTACAATGAGTACCATTACTTCTTTCATAGAAGAAGAAACTAAGATTGAAGGAGTAAACTGTGTTTCATGGACTCAGTGAACAGACTGAATTGTGCCAAACACTAGAAAACATGTTTTCTTTCTTTTCGAAATCAAAGAATCATTCTGATTATATGATGATAATATTCATAACTGCAACCTTTGCTCCCAAGACTTGATAACTACAGAAAACAGACAAAGATATAACAGACTTTTTTTCTCCTTAAAAATTAAAATCCTTGAATACATTTTGTTAAGTTAATTTTCTCTGCGTAGGGCACATAGGAATATCCAGAAATCACTTTCTAAAGAATTGTCTCACCAGTAATTTACAGAAGTTGCTGAATTGCAAACTTTATTTACGACATTACCAAAAATTATATGGTTTTGAAATGAAATTAGTTAAGTGGAAAATCACTCCCTATTCAGCTCCCTATTAGTCAAGTCATCAACTATATAGTTTTTAAATATAGGACCAAGTTTTTTTTTATCCACAACTATATGTTATACATTGAACTTCAAAAGTGACTGGAAAAATTAGTGAGATCTAACTTGACTCTTCCAAGTAGAAGGTTACTTGCACGTCTATTAAAATAGGCAGTGTTTTGCTGTGGTAACATCTCCAAAAGCTCAGTGCACTGAAATAATATATAGATTTTCCATCCAGTCTATATGAACGAAGCAGACCAGCAGGAAGGCTCTGCTCATCATAGCAATTCCGAGGACCCCAGTTCACAGATGTCCATCTTAATACACACTGCCACAATCCCTGTGGGGAGTGAAAGGGAGCATGGTACATCACGCATAGCCTTGAAGCTCCCACTTGGGGGAGACATACATCACCTCTGCTCATACTTTATTAGGCAAAAAGTCCATGGCCATGCCTAATTTCAAAGAGATGGAGAAGTATAATCCCACATCTGTCTACAGGAAGAGGTCTGGATTATATATAAATAGCCTTGATGCCTACAAAACCATGCAATCCAGCTTCACCTGACTGCTGGTTCAGTATCATTTGCCCTGGAGTCCCTCTAATAAGGAGAGGTTGAGGTAAAGTAGCTGACCTTTAAACTTGCACAGGATGATGTAGTTGTGTTGTCATGCCTAGGAGAGGAAACTGTTTCACCTCTTTGACTAAGCCCACTATGAGTAAAAGCAACTAAATTTTGTGTGTTAGGAGAGAGATTTAAACTCAAATTTTTAAAAAGATGCTTAAATAAAACTTAGGCCTCAAGAATTCCCCCTTATTCCATCCACTGCACTTCATTTTGACTTGCTTGCAAATAATGAGATAAGCATGAAGACTAGAATTAGTCTCCATATTTGAGAATTGGTAGTTTATAATCTTTTTTGGTGACATTCGCTTTCTTCTCTCTCATGGCAACAATGAAGGTATAAACCATTAATAATTCATCAGCTTTGTAACAAGGAGTTACTGAAATAGTTCTCTAAATTTAAATACAGCAAATAACTTTTTTTAAGTGTAAAAACCTAATGTTACATAACAGGAATTTTGGCTGTAAAATAATAATTCAATGCAGATTAAGAGAGAAATATATTGGCCAAATTGAATGATAACAACACACATAGGTAGATATAATTGCCTGTAAATAAAAAGACTTGAGGGTGTAATTGTACCTAAAGAAATATCAGTTAGAATAAAGAAAAAGAAAGTTAGAATTTAAAATTTATAACTTATTTTACTTAATTTGTAATTCTTTTTAAAAAAAGAAAATATAATCTATACCTCAGGAAAATTGTGCTTATTTTTATTCAGACTTCATATATTAGATTACATTATCTTCTGATTCCAAAGCACCCTCATGTCAGGAAGAGAAAATAAGGACTTTTAATTGCTAAACATGACCACTTAAGATAATGAAGTGAGAGTGACAAAAGAGCAACATCCCCATGAGAAGCTTCTCTTTCTGTTCCCTACATAATAATATTGTCATGTAGTAGTTTTGCCCTTACTGTCTAACACAAGTGATTATGTGACAATGACATATTCTTATGTCTATGGTAACCGACCCATTTTTGGATGCAATCCAAGACAGTTCCATAATATTCTAAAAATTTTTATACAGCTTTTAGCAAGGTATTAAGCATTGATTTGAGATGGTATTTGTCCCAGAGAGACTTGGAACACTCCGATACTCTTAGAGTTGTCATCTTTATACCACAAAGGAATTAAATTCACCAAAGGGAAATATATGCACCAAAGACAATGCTTGCAAATTAATATTAATCCAAGACTATGGTTCCAAATCTCAGTATAGAAATCCTACAAGAAAGCATCCATAAATGCATACATGTTTTTCCTAGGTAAAGACAGTTCTAGGACAAAATCCCAAACAGTCTCAACTATTAGCTCTTCTCTTTTTCTCACTAAAATTGAACACTAGTAATGAAAGGTAAAAGAATTAAAGGTTGGGATCTCTGATTTGGATAGGTCTTTGGAAGTAGTGGGGGACTGAGCAGTTAGAAGGGGCAGCCTTAGGGCATGTCACTGTTCTGACATCCCAAGGGAAGAAACGATCTATAATATATGCTTATTATGTGTCTTTTTGGTTAATCTTAAGGATGGAGTAGGATTAACCAATTTGTGAGGGTGGTGTAGGTAAATTGTGAAACCAGAATGAATATTTCTGGTTGTTTGGCATTTCTTAAAACACACAATAAAACTATTTTTTTATAGGGGCTGAAAGGAATGGTTCTACAGTCAAGTATATGACTGACAGTCCCTCCTACATTGCACTTCCCTGAAAACTTTTCCCTGGTTTATTCATATTAAGAGGTAAGGTTTACAGAATATCTTGTTTTGAACTCTGGCTTTCTAGACTCAAGACTATATCAGAAATTTGCAGAAATTAACTATTGCACTTTTGGGGAAGTGATTGCCAGTCATGCGTTGGTCTTCTAGTTATTCCCTAAAGCCATGTGTTGAAGTACCCTTTGAAACATTTTGTCCATGCCACTTGCAGCAATCTTAATTTGAAGTGTTAAATGGGCATCTACTTTTTCCCCTTCAATATCTACATTTATTGATACCAGTAGAATTATCTTTTAAAAAATCCAGAATCTGGGTATGTTTTAGGACCAAGTTTTATAGTAGAAGTACTTAAGAGTGGTCAGATATTTAAATCATACCTTCCAATTTAGAAGACCTATTATAGAGGACCTTGGTAAATCTACAGTAACTACCAATTATTGAGAACTCCATGTGTAAGGAACCGAAATTCGTTCTTCAAGTATATATTTCTCTAATGCTCAAAACTGTCCTGCTAAGTACATAAACTTATCTGTATTTTAGAATGAGGATCCTGAAATTGGAAAATTAATTAATTTGATGAGGCATACTGCAAGATATCACTGACATTATAATTCAGTCTGTTTGAATGCAAAAGCAGCAAGATTATATAATAACTTTGAGACCCACTTTCTCATCTATAAAATGGAGATTACTATATGTATTCACATGGATAGCATGATGAGCATAGTAAATACTAAATCTGAATAAGCTCAATGCCTGAAATCTTTAAGAAGAAACTATAATCATAATGCCAGCCACACCACTCACAAGCTGGTGATCCTGGGCAAATCAGGACATCACTTTCTCCAGTTTTTTCATCTATAAAATGGTCTTAATAATAGTAGTTCTTCCATAAGTTTTTTTTGTGAGGATAATGTTGGATTAGATACATCAACTACCAAGAATAAGACCTGAAGCATAGTTAGGAGCTTAATTAAATATTTGTTAGTATGTATTTGTGAATTAAAGAGTGCTTAAAGGGGCACAAAAATTCTCAATCATAATATAAGTTGGTCACAGAGATAGTAGTACAGCATGGAGAATACAGCCAGTGATTCTGTAACATCTTTCTATGTTGACAGAGAGTAACTGCACTAGTGGGGGGGAGGCTTTAATAATATGGGTAACTGTTAAACCACTGTGTTGTATATTTGGAACCAATATAAGATTGTATATCAATAATACTTCAATAAAAAAAATGAAAGAGTGCCTACTATTACTTGATCTAGTATTGAGCATAGCACATAAAAGATGAGGAAAAACTTGCCTGAGATTCCCTAGAGTTCAAAGTCTTATTAACAAATGGATATTACCCCTTATTTTGATTTCTTCACTTTCACTTGAGATCCAAGGACTGATTTTTATCTTCTGCACGCTTTTTCCAAAACATGCTAGCCTTCTTGATGTAATTCCCTCTACATCAATCAGTGTGTCATTGGATAATGTGCTGAGGAATATAGTAACAGCGTCTCAAGAGACAGTGCAAACTCTAAGTGCTCCCAGGGGATCTCATTTTGCATTGCTCTTTACAAATAATCTCTATGCTTAATTCCTTACTGCCATCCATTGGATCAGTCTGAGTTGCAAGTGACACTCAGTGACTAAAATTTCTTAAGTTCTGGCACTTTTATATTCTAATTTCAAAAAATGGATATGTATTTGATAAAACATATGTGTTAACCTTACTTATTTGAGCCAGCTGGTCCAACATGGGATTTTTGTGAAGACTTTAAAATACTAGGCTTAATAAATTCTTTAACTACATTTTTGCCTTTCATTAAATTACACTTGGAAGTACTTACTGATTAGCCACTTCACAGAGAATGTGAAGTTAAAGTTATTAAAATATCTTCAATACCTTGGAGGAAGTATGTTATTTAGAGAAATAACAAAAGCTGAGTTGCTTATAATTTTACTCATTGAACGTTTTATCTCTTCCTACTTCCCCTCCTTGTAATACTACTCTAAGTACCAAGAATCTAAATATTTAAGAGGATTTTGTTTCTTATTCTTGTATATTTTTAGAAATCCTAATAGCTCACGTTTAAACAATTTTAAGGGTTCTAAGAATATGTGCTTAAAATTAATTTTAAAGTATAGCATATAGCATATCTCTATTCTTTGGCATGTTTAGACATAAGAGGTATCTAATGCATACCAACATGTATTATCAATTTTCAAAATATTAGAATAGAAAAAAAATGTGTGTTTTAGGCTTCACATAGTACAACCTCTCTTTAATGATTCAGAAAGCATTTAAAGACTGAAATGCCATGTGGTCAATATTACAAACATAATTTATCTCTGTAACATTTCTTTACTACAGATTTTTAGAGGTGCTGAATGAATAGCATACTCCAGTCGATCAACTATAATGTCCTTTCTTTTAGGAATTGTAATTTAGAGCAGCGATTCTCAAAGTGTGGATCCCAGACCAGCAACATCAGTGTCATCAGAGAGCTTTGGGCCTTTCCCCAGACCTACTGAATCAGAAATTTTGGGAATGAGGCCCAACAATCTGTTTATGAAGCCTTCTGGCTGATTCAGATGCAGCTAAATTTGAGAACTGCTGAATTAGAATCTCACTATGGAGTGAAAGAAAATGTGCTTATAACCTGATCCTCTGGGTTGTTGACCATAGGGAAACAATGCCGAGCACTTGGCAGCCCCTTTAAAGTAAAATGCACAATAAATGAAGCACACTAAATTCGGAAGGAGAAATCCTGTTTCTACTAGGAGCAATAGATTGTTCCAAGGCTTGGAGAGCCTCATGAGGGGTGTTGCTCTAGATTAAAGTTTTTATGAACATATAGCCACTGAGAATGCCAGAAGGGCGCAAATGATTTCAGGGCCTTAGTGGTCACAGATTCCCCAAATTGCCTAGAGGGTTCTTGGATTTCTGCTATCTTTTGGATGCAGTGAATGAGGAGATACCTAAAGTTTTTAAAACAGAACTGAGGACAATTTTAAGGGACTATATAAAAACTGAACTTCAGGTTAAGAGAAAGAAAAGGATATTAATGGAATGTGGGTTACCAGATAAAACAAGATACTGTGTTAAATTAGAATTTCAGATAAACTACAAATCATTTTTTAGTACAAATGTGTCCAATGCAATATTTAGGGGCATACTTATGCTAAAAGCAATATTTTCTGTTTATTTGAAATTCAACTTTAATGTTTTGTATTTTTATTTGCTTAATTCTGCAACCTTAACTGAATGCCTATCACTTCTAGTTAATCCTGTCTATAGTCTTTTGGTAATGTTATACTCATTGTTTTAGTCAAACTAGTTATTTGCTTTGTTGATAGGCTAATTTATAGGGTTTTTTCAAATATATCAATAATATGCAAGTTTTTAAAATTTTCACTTGATGGAGGAAGACGAAGTATATATTTCATCATTAATTAAATATTTTTGTGTGAATTTTCTTTACCTAGACCACTATGCTATATCTTATGTGATTTTATTTGATGCAAAAAATAAATATGATTCCATTTATCTTCCTTGTTCACAAGAAAGACATATTAATGAAAGTAGCAAATACTATTATTTTTAAAAACCTACTTTAAATAAATTCTGGAGGTATATTTCTAGCATAATTGGTAAATAGTTTGTAAGAGAAGGAGAATCCTACATTTGAATAATTACAAAAACACCTTCCATTTGTATAGTATTATTGCAAAGCCCTTCCATAGATACTATGCCTTTGATTTTCACCATTTTGATTTTTGAGATTTGCTGTAAGAGCATATGTTATATTATCATTTTTATCAATAAGGAAATTGACATGAGAAGTTATTAGTGACTTGCATAAGATTGTATTGTGGGAGAACTATTCTTAATATATGTCTGGTAAAAAATAACATTGTGTATTTCTACTGATAATAGCACTTCTAATCATTGACTCCTCTTAGACACTCTGTGTGGAAAATGAGCAGATTATATTTTGACCCTTTTATATATAAATGTAGGATCAGAAAAATGACTTGTCCAAGATTATAAGATCATCACATAATAAATGATGGAGCAATGACTTTAATGCTTTATCAACCATGCCATAAGTAGAACCCTCTTGAAACACAAATAATAAATCCTTTATCATTTTTAATAGTTTTTAGTTCAGAGGTTGTTCTATTTTTAGAAACTATAAACCAAGATTTTCTTAAAGTCTCTTTTTCTTTCTAATAAATCATCACAATTCATTCAAAACCTAGGAGAAATAAAATATAGCATAGGACCTGGTTAATAATAAATTATCTCTGTGACAGTATTGAATCAGATGACAAAAGGGCCAAAATTACCTTCAGATAAAGACCCATAGAGTCATAAACCCAGGAGAACTAAGATTATACCAACAATCCATTTAAATTCTCGCTTCTACTTAGGATTCGGTAAAGCTAGAAAGAATGGTGCTGCCATCCTCACAATAAGAAAAAGCTGAACCATCTACACAATCATGTTTTTATAAACCCATCAGAGAGCCGAAGATGCAGGAAACCCTACTAACCTGAAATTGAAGAAAAGGGAGGAAAACGGAGCCAGCATACAAGCAGGTAACGATTGCACTTAAAACATTTAATGAATTGCTAATATTAGAGTCTGAGCTAGAATGAAAGTATGGGACTCCTTGGAGCTACAAACACAAGGAGACTTGGCAACGGCCACAGACCCCTCTCTGTGGACTTAACCATGTACTCACAGGAAGGGCTGTGGACTGGGTGGGCAAGAGACAGCTTCCTTTGGTGGTGAAGGCCGTGTCGGGGAGCAGTGTCTGCGCAGGAGAGGCATGAAGCCATGACTGGATAATTCTCTCCTATTTCCCCTATGAAGCGAAAGCTTTACACCACTGATGGAAGGGCAACAAATGCACTGGGTGTGCACAGGGGAAAACACACCGAGTCAAGAGGAAGGGAACAGAGGAAAAAAACCCTCTACATCGGTGGAAGGGCAGGAAATAATCCTAGGCCCACACCACTGGGAGAGTAGTGATAGAACACTCTTTCACCCAAGACCTATTAAAGATACAAGGTAAAGTTGGGCTGCTGTGGGGAGGAGGGACAGCATCCGTGAGAAAGCTTCACCCCAGAGATGTAAAGATGCAGTGCTTGTCTAGGACAGAGTATGAGCCAAAACAACAGAACACCTCCCAGAAAATCTCCACAAGGCTAGCATGAATGAGGAAATAAGTAAATGTAGTCTGCCGCTAGAGGATATGCAAGAAGCTGAGGTTCTCTCTGAGATGCAGGCTGTATGAGAAAGCCTATTGTTGATCATGTAGCAGAAATATTGAGTAAGATGTCTGGCAACCCAACTTCCCATCCAAATACGAAGGACACAAAAGAGATGAAGCTTGTAGTATGCTGAAGACAATAACAACAAAAAAATCTAGCTCATCTCGTAACTAGATTGCCTCCGTCTGCCCACAGTAAAGACCCAACAGATGAAGACGTATGCCCATTTTCAGTCATGAGTACTATTTATCTCAGTATCTACTGTCCTGTATGTTACATTTGGTTTTCAAAACAATATTACATGTCACATTAAAAAAAAAAGAAAAATACATTGTCAAGAGACAATGCATCACCCTGAACAGACTCAGATATGACCCAGATGTTGGAATTATCAAACTGGAAATTTAAACATATGTACAAATAACCTTAAGCAGACAGTCCAGAGCAAAGGAAAGTCATCTCTTTGCTTTCAAGACATGTGGAAACCAGTGGAGAATCATCTTCCAGCAATATGCAGCACTGGTTTCTACACTTTGCTGGCTTCTAGGGAAATTTCTCAAGTATGCCATTCCAGTGGTCACTCTGATTAATCTGCCTGACAGAAGCTAGAGTCAATCCATTCAACTTGTATCATATCACATTTAATTAAGGTTATTGTCTATAGGACTCTGAGTAGATGGGCAAGGCCAGTGTTTGCAATTGTTGGACACCCCAAGTGGGACTTTCCTCAGTAGGAAGGCAGAAGTTGACATTGCCTTAAAGGAGCCTGCTAACCGGCTGGCTGGTAAACTTTAGGATTCCCAGTTAAATAATTGAAGTTTTGAAAGGAACAGTCTGAGGGGCAGTAAGTCCAACCCGTCATGTTTGTCTAAATCACCAGCCGGTTGACATTTCTTCACTATAGAAAGACTGAATGATGTCAACAGCAATGAAAGTGAGAAACATATCAGGAGTTTTGATAGATGTTTTTTGTTGGAAGGGTAGGATATGGGACCAATTCCTCTAGTTTCAAGTACAAAAAGGTTATGTGGGAAAATGGTTAAATTGTGTCAGAGCCGTTCAGTGAGGAAGGAAGTCAGTTACATTCAAGGTGCTTGCAACAGCTTGGGAAAGACTCATCAGGACCTTTTCCTTCATGAGATAATCTGAGTTAATCTTCAGAGGTGCTTTTGAAAGACAAAAATCATTAATATTTCTCTCTCCCCTTAACTCCTGGAGTCTAAGGTGTTCTGTCCACAGATGCCAAAGTTTTGCTTTCCCTCTTTCATCTCAAAATTGTTTTTTTCTATTCCAGTAGTCATAACTTTATCCTTTTTGCAATCACCTTGTATTTTCACCCAGACCTTTCTTCCGGAAGGGTCAAGTGCAAGCAGGACTGGACATTTTTTATAAAACACAAATATCCATAATGTCTGCCACTTTTGGCATATGTGGGCTGCTTTAGGAGTGCTTGGAGTGAAGAATCATCAAAAATATGGTCATTATCCTTATGAGGAAGGATCATGTCAACCCAACAGGAGAATCTAGTTAGCTGAACCAAAATTATGTTTGAATCACTTAGACTCTCTTTTGGCCAGGCTGCCACTCAGGAATTATACCAAGCATGCTTGTGTAACATTGCTATCACTGCAAAGAAAGAACAATCATACCCAGGAGTGGTCAGGGCAATATATCAAATTTTCATAATAGGTCTATGTAGTCCCGACCCTTTTCATCCTGATCATTACCCAGGAAGTGACCTAGGGAGATGGTCCCTTTCTGGGAACAGCCATGTTCTGTGACTGAACTGCCTTCCTAAAGAAGAGGTGAGGAAAGTAGAATCAGAAATATTTCTAGTTGATTTTGAGGAGGCCTTTTCAGTGCCCAAGTTTATCATACCTGTAGATGATGCAGCTTATGCATGTCCATCTGCTTTGTTGAATGGATCATCAGCTCATAACTGATTCAGAAAGCTGCAGACATGGCCTAGATTAAGATCCAGGGCCGTGGATGTGTGGCCAAAATTGGCTGATTGGAATGGAGGAGCACCGCTGTGACCTGGAAAGGTGATGACAACAGCGAGGCACCACTGAAAGCCCATGAAAGGGGTGAAAGGTCCCACTTAGTCAGTATGCCAGAAATGAGTAGAGGCCGTGTCCCATGCGATGGGTCCTCCCTCACCTAACTTTGTCAGGACTCAAAATTTCTGACATGAGAGACATACAATCCCTTACTTTGTTTCCAGTCTGTAATGATGGGTATGTTGCCATGGCTGGTAGCATGATGGATCTGGGAACAATGATGGAAATTTGGGGTGTACATGTTTGATCAGCAGTTGAATTCTACTCTCTCTCATCATGGACATGAATGCCCCATATAGTTTAATCTATAGCCATGGTTTATTTCTGTAGTTCACAGCTCCAAAAAGGGGTATGTTTAATTTGTCAGTTTGTAGTTTTCTGTAACAGCTAGATCATTGCAACAAGTCAATAAATATATAGCCAAAGTTTATCAAAGGAAATAGTGGCTAGATAATTACTTTGAATTCTGTCTACTACATCCATTATTGATACTGTAGCTGATTCTGAAGTTCAACGGCTGCAGCAGCCCAATGGACAGCATCAAGTTTCAGCGTAGTCAAACCATCAGTGGACCCTGCCCAGACTTTTAGAGAGCCTCTGTCATCAAGAGCCCCTGGGAGCCAGTGGCTTTTCTTCATATAAAGGAATGGGGATTAAAGTTTCTCACAGAGAAATAGTTGTCACTTTTTCTTATAAAACCAAAATGCCTCTGAGGCCAGTTGTGTTCTTAACATACCATTTATGATGCAAAGCTGGTTGGGGCCTTCCTACACTGATAGTTCAGGCCAAGTTGATATATACCCAAATGGAAATATCAGTCAGCAGTGTCACAAGGCCTCCAAGGGTCAGGAGTTCAGTTTTGACAGGAGCCCAACAGCAAGCTAATAGTTGATTTTCAGAAAGAATGGTCCCTGTGTCACAGAGACGATAAGTCCAACCCTGGAAGGGCTCCCCTGAGTAGAAGTCGCCTACCTTTGACAGAGCCTAATCAGCAAAGTCATTAGTCACAGAGACTTGCAACTCAAAGGGGTCATTTAGGGAGTGGAGCCCCAAACGTATATACAGTGCCGCAGCTTCCCACACAGTCTCACTCAAACCAGGCTGATTTGTGGCTTAGCCACTGTGAATGACCAAGTAGAATGCCCAGGACAGGCACAAACTGTTATCTCCAAGCAGTCCAATAAGGGATTGGGCCTTGTTTGGGTGACAGGAGGCTGAAGTAACATTTTTTCCTTGACTGTTGAGTGGCTGACATTATAAACCTGCCCATATAGTCTCAAGAAACTATTTGATGATTCATTTAATGCCTTCTCTTTATTCCAGGTGGGAAATACTCAGTCTTCCAAGGCAGCTTGCTATACAAATATCCATGAAAAATAGGCCAGAAGAAAGGGCAGCCAGTGTCTCTGCTTGTTAGAAATGCAGAAATGTGAGAACCCACACAGAATTACCTCTCAATATGTACACAAAACGGGGGAATTTTACTTCATGTAAATTATACCTGATTCTTAAAAAATCTAAAATTTTTCAAGAAATCAGGAAATTAGGAGCATGAAGTGATCTGAAAATTGTTTCTTTTTCTCTGTCTTCAAGAGACTTATTTCCAGTGTGAGGTTTTTTGTTGTTGTTGTCTTGTTGTGCTTTTTAAAATATAATTGGATTGGAAACAAAACAGAAAACAGAAAAACCATGCATGCTCTTAAGTGAAAGGAACTAATAGTATACTAAGCTCTTGAATACTGTCCTTGGTACTGTTTATTAAATTGAGTTCAGTCAGCTCTATGCACCTTGACAAACTTACTGAGATGAGTGAATACATATCTCTTGATATTATAATTACTGGTTATTTTCAGAAAAGGCAAAGTGATGATGTATTTGTTAATAGTCCATGGGATCTTATATAATCAGAAAGAAATAAATCCTAAATAATTCCACAAGAAGAATGGGAGTTCCTATAATTTACTACTCTGAAACTCAATATTTTAGTAATATAAAAATAAATTATTCTAGATTCCTCTCTAGACAAAGGGTTTTTGGGTCTTTGACCTATATCAATGTTTCTCAATTCTGGTTGCATGTAAGAATTACCTGTGGAGCTTAACAAATAATGGTGCCAGACTTCATGCCTACAGATTCTGATTTAATTAGTCTGGGGTCAGGGCTTATGCTTGGAGTTTTTTAAAGTTCCCCCAAGTTATTCCAGAGTTATAGCCAGAGTTGAGAACCATTGGCTGATGCAACGGAATATGCTGCTGTGTAATTCTCTGTAGCTACTTGGTCTGTGAGAAAATGTCTAACACAGAACCCTTAGTGTTATTTAACTATGAAAAATAAAAGTACACAAAACAATTTAAAATTTTATGGCTTTGACTTTAAAATTTGAAATGAAAGGTGAGCTCAAAATATGTCATTAATTTATTTCAGCATTTCTTAATTTGGGGGGTGAAGGTTCCAAATCAGAACCATCTGGGTCATTTTTTCAAATCAAAATAGCAATGTTCCCACCAGGAGATTCTTATATGTGGAAAGGGCCCTGAGTAAGAGTGGGAGAAATGCATAATTTCCAAGAGTTCTCCATATGATTCTGATCCTCACCCTGGCCACCACCACTGGTTTCTTTCTTTTGCTTTTAACTTGCCAAAGAAATTAGATATATGTTGCAATGACCAGTGATCAGCCCCAAGTCTCTACCTTCTTGTTGTGTAATCAGATGAATCATTTGAGAAACCTCAAGATATAAATCTGACAAGAGGAAGGAACACTACTGGTTGAGAAAGATACCACAAATTTGAGCAATTTAGATACAGAAATGGCCTAAAGCTTTTCTACTCTAAAAAATTATGCTAGGAAGAACTATAACCTTGTGCTTACCCTTGGAAATGTAAAATTTATAAAATGAAAAGAAATGATCATATTAGTAAACTCAAATATTATATTCTGGAACTCAAATTTCTAAATAAAATTTCTAACTATGCTGGGTAAAACCCCCCAAAAATTCCATTACTTTGAAACGTAAAGAAGTTTCAAAACTTCCTTTCCATAATTAGTATGATTGTGTCCTGCTCAGAGAGAAATGTAGGAGGTGATCTCTCAAGAGTTATTTAACTTTGCTACTCGAAGTGTGGTCAATGGGCCAGCAGCATGCTATCACTTTGGGACCTGCTAGAAATGCAGAATCTCAGGCTCCACCCAGGCCAACTGAATCAG
Organism: Smutsia gigantea; assembly: GCA_032199065.1. Taxonomy (NCBI): domain Eukaryota; kingdom Metazoa; phylum Chordata; class Mammalia; order Pholidota; family Manidae; genus Smutsia; species Smutsia gigantea. The sequence goes on along the minus strand of JAVSCE010020116.1, from coordinate 793,479 downwards.
AATCTTCATTTCAGCAGTAGTTGTGAGCAGTACATATGGACATTAAAATTTAAGAAATAGTACTCTCGCCCACTGTGTTTCAGACAGGCATCTAAACCACCCAGGAACACACAGTGGTGCCTATAAATGTCTGTAACACAAATGGCACTCACACACAAAAGAAACACATTTTTGCAGAATTATTTACAAAAACACAAAAATAAGAGCTTAAAAAAATCCCTTTAGTTCCTGAGCTGAAGCAAGTGTGCTGGCGGCGTTGGTAGTCGGAGCCTTTATGTGTTTTGTTGCTATTCTTTTTATCTCAGTTTTTAATTTCTTCTTCAGAAAGTGAACACAACAGGCTGCAATTTGCTAACAAGCAGAAGTGCACACTGCTCTTGGGGGGAAAAAAGAACAAAACACAGCCATAGCCTCCACCACCTGTTCTTTTTACCCAATCAGTGCTACATAACGTTGTTGGTCCAGGCTATTGAACCTCAAGGGGGTCAGATGGGGGAGAAAACTCCAAACTTAAGTTGTGTCACCTTAAATAATGAAATGGCCTTTTATTTTCCAGAATGGTAATTAAAATCAAGCTAATTTCCAAAAGCTGCTCCAATTTAAACACTAACAATAATAATAACAGAACAATAACAATAGTAATAGAAGTCTTTAAAAGCCTTATCCTTTCCTATTTGCACACCTGAACATTTCATCATAGGAGATTTCCTTCTTTTATTAGCATCCTCTGTGTCCCTTTCAGTTTGTACTATGACCTCCAGGTGAGAATGCCTTCATATTATTTTTCTCACCCAGTTAAGTAGTGAATATTATTGTGAGAGTAAAACTCTAGACTTTGTGTTAAGATCTGCACAGTAAGTATTTTGAATTAGAGACCATTATGTCATGTATATAACATTTTCACAAGCTCGCAGCCAGAAGGATTTTTTTTCATAATGCATAAAACACAGGACTTTAAAATTTCCAATTTATGTAATTTAGTCTGGGTGGATAATTATGTCACTAATAAACACCATGCCTGAGAGTAACATGTAGAATATGCATTTAGTAAAACTCTTGGAAACCTGTGCCAGTATGTGGACCATGTAGGATGTAAAGGGCTAAGCCCTAATAAAGACCATGACTTAGAAAGAATGCAGTGTGGATTGGCCTGATATACACAGAAATGGGTCTGTATTCTCAAAGTAACACCTTGTGCCAAAGTTCATAAAATGAGATTTTTGGCTCAATGCCACTATAGTAAATTCTACCTACAGCCATTGTATTTCTGCAGTGGCTTTAGGCCAATATCTTAATCTTCATAAATAAATGATTGAAAAATGCAAGCTATGAAAAGAAAATATTAGAATAATGTATTTTATAAAATCACTAGTTTGTTTTGTTTGTTTGCTTGTGTTTTCCCCCTATGATCGCCTCCCTTTTTCTTGTTTCAGAGGAGCTCCTTTGCATTATGGGTTTGGAAAAGAAAAAAATTGCCTGACTTTCATTAGGCTTTAATTTAATGACCCTACTTTCTTGTCTGTTCCAGTCTCATTGTGATTTAATGCCTGTATCAATGGTAGGAGAAATAGAAGTTTATGAAACACTACACTCTTGGGAAATGGTTGGGAGCTGGGATGATTGCTATCACTGCAGAAGGAAATTTAAACAGAATTGAGATCTAGAAAGTTATTGGCCTGTGGTTTATAAGTCAAAATTAGACTATTCAAAAAATGATTGGTATCATATTATAGATATAAAGTTTATACTACAATAAACAAAATTAGGAGAGGACAAAAGAAAGTATTTTCTAATAGTGCCTAATACAGCCTGTAACACCTTTTATGTGTTGAGCAAATGAATGAATAAATGAGGAATAATTACAGTATTCCATCATTTTGCATTGGATTACAGACACCCAGTTAGATATCCTAGACGTGTTTTAACAGAATTCTTTTTTAAAAAATTTAAAAATTATAATAAAAAATTATATTCCAATTGTGCTGGCTAATAAAAAGAAATTACAATTAGATGGAAATATCTTTGCTTTATTATATGCTATTTTTTGGCAACTTTTGACACAGTGGACTACTTGTTTCTTCAAATATCCTCCACTTTTGGAATCTATGATTCCATGGTTTCCTGTTGTTTTACTGGCCATTCTCAGTGCTTCTGGCAAGCATCTACTCTTCTACTTTGTCAGTAATGGTGGAGACCCTCTGAAAAAAATCCTGATTTATATCCTCAGCCCAAAGCTCTCTTCAGAACTTGAGTCTTAGAGAGTCAAAAGCTTAATATTCTTAAAACTTGGAGTCTCATTGGCTCAAAAATATTAAAATTCACATATTTAGGAGGATTTCACAAAATTAATCTCCCAGCTTTTTCTATTTTACAAAGTGGGGCCGTCATACACCCAGTTTTTCCAGCTAAAAACCCAGGTGGTATGCTAGATTTATATCTTTTTCCCACACCACTCCCCAATAAATAATTTACCAACTGTTACCATCACTTATAGCTCGATAATATTTCTTAAATCTATTCATTTTTTTCTCTATCTCTGCCTTTAATCCTAAGCCTTCATCATCTTGCTGCTGGGTTACTGTCAAAACCTCTCTGTCCATATGTCTAATCTTTTCCACTTTCAGTTTCTTCTCTCTACAGCAACCAGAATGGTTATAATTTTCACTTATTTGCTTAAATCAATCCCATGGCTTCCCACTAAACTCAGGAAAAATAAATTCAAACTTCTGGACCACTGAGGCCCTACAAAAACTACCTCCTGCCTACCTCCCCAACTCCATTTCATGTCACTCTGCCCCTTGCTCCCCAGGCCACAGCCACTCTGGCCTCTTTCATGTTGCATGTGCTGAAATATTCCTCTTACAGGAGCTCTAATTTGTTTTTGTGTTCTTTCCTTTGTCTGTGACGTTTCTCTCTACTCTTGTTCTTGGCATTGCTGGTTCATTCCTACACTTCACATCCCAAATTACCTCCTTGCCTTCTTTGACCACTCTGTCTATAGCACAACCATGGATTTTCTTTCTTCTTAAATTGATATACAATATTATATTGTTTCAAGTGTACAACATAGTGATTTGACAGTTATCTACATTACTAAATGTTCATTGCAACTAGTGTACTTACTGTCAACATAGAAAGATGTTACAGAACTATTGACTATCTTCTCTATGCAGTACTTTCATCCCCGTGACTAATTTATCTATGGTTAAGATTGTATGCCTCTTTATCTCCTTCACCTATTTCACCCACCCACCCTAACCCCTCCCCCAGTCACCCCTCAGTGTCTATAAGTTTATTGCTATTTTGTTCATTTTGCTTTGTTTTATTTTGTTTTTAGATTCCACATATAAGTGAAATCATGGAATTTTCTTTCTTTGGCATATTTCACTTAGGATAATACCTTCTCAGGGGACATCATCCACATTGTTGCAAATAGCAGGATTTATTTCTTTTTAATGGCTGAGTAAGATTCCATTGTATATATGTACCACGTCTTCTTTATCCATTCATCTATTGATGGACACTTAGGTTTCTACCATATCTACGTTACTGTAAATAATGTGGCAGTAAACACCGAGGTAAATATACCTTTTTGAATCAGAGATTTTTTTTCCTTTCGATAAATTCCTAGGACTGGAATTACTGGGTCATATTGTATTTCTATTTTTACTTTCTGAGGAACCTTCATACTTCTTTCCATAGTGGCTGCACCAATTTACATTCCCACAACAGTGTAGGAGGGTTCCTCTTTCTACACATCCTCACCAATGCTTGTTATTTCTTGTTTTTTGGATAGTGACCATCTGACTGGTGTGAAGTGATACCTCATTTGATTTTGATTTGCAGTTCTCTGATGACTAATAATATGGAGCGTCTTTTCTTGTGCCTGTTGGACATCTGTATTTCTTCTCTGGAAAAATGTCTGTTCAGGTCCTCCACCCATTTTTTAATTGTGTTTTTTCTTTTTGGTGTTGAGACATATGAAGTCTTTATGTATTTTCATGTTAACCCCTTATTGGATAAATAATTTACAAATATATTCTGCCATACTGTAGGTTACCTTTTTGTTCTACGGATGGTGTCCTTTTAAGAGTTTTATAGTTTCATGTCTTAAATTTAGATCTTTAATCCATTTTGAGTTTACTTTGGTGTATGTAGTTAGACAGTAATCCAGTTTCATTCTCTTGCATGTAACGGTCCAGTTTTCCTAACAACAGTTATTGAAGAGACTGTCTTTTCCCCATTGTATATTCTTACCTCCTTTGTCAAAAATTAATTGACTGTATATGTGTGAGTTTATTTCTAGGCATTCTATTCTGGTCCATTGATCTAGAGGTCTGTTCTTTTTTTTTTTTCTTATTAAGGTATTATTGATATACACTCTTACGAAGGTTTCACATGAAAAAACAATGTGGTTACTACATTTACCCATATTATCAAGTCCCCACTCATACCCCAATTCAGTCCCAGTGATTCTCCACACCATGTGTACTAAACATAATACCCCACAGTACCCTTCTCCCTCCCTCCCCACCCGCCCTCCCACACCCCTCCCCTTTGTTAACCACTAGTTTGGAGTCTCTGAGTCTGCTACTATTTTGTTCCTTCAGTTTTGCTTCATTGTTATACTCCACAAATGAGGGAAATCATTTGGCACTTGTCTTTCTCTGCCTGGCTTATTTCAATGAGCATAATATCCTCCAGGTGCATCCATGTTGTTGCAAATGGCAGGATTTGTTTCCTTCTTAGGGCTGAATAGTATTCCATTGTGTATATGTACCACTTTTTCTTTCTCCATTCATCTACTGATGGACACTTAGGTTCCTTCCATATCTTGGCTATTGTAAAAAGTGCTGCGATAAACATAGGGGTGCATATGTCTTTTTGAATCTGAGAAGTTGTATTCTTTGGGGAAATTCCAAGGAGTGGGATTCCCTGGTCAAATGGTATTTCTATTTTTAGTTTTTTGAGGAACCTCCATATTGCTTTTCACAATGGTTGAACTAGCTTACATTCTCACCAGCAGTGTAGGAGGGTTCCCCTTTCTCCGCATCCTCACCAGCATTTGTTGTTCTTAGTCTTTTGAATGCTGGCCATCCTTACTGGTGTGTGGTGATATCTCACTGTGGTTTTAATTTGCATTTCCCTGATGATTAGTGATGTGGAGCATCTTTTCATGTGTCTGTTGGCCATCTGAATTTCTTCTTTGGAGAACTGTCTCTTCATATTCTCTGCCCATTTTTTAATTGGGTTATTTGCTTTTTGGGTGTAGAGGCATGTGAGTTCTTTATATATTTTGGATGTTAACCCCTTGTAGGATATGTCATTTACAAATATATTCTCCCATACTGTAGGATGCCTTTTTGTTCTGTTGATGGTGTCCTTTGCTGTACAGAAACTTTTTAGTTTGTTGTAGTCCCATGAGTTCATTTCTGCTTTTGTTTCTCTTGCTCGAGGAGATGCATTCAGGAAGAAGTCGTTCATGCTTATATTCAGGAGATTTTTGCTATGTTGTCCTCTAAGAGTTTTATGGTTTCATGACATACATTCAGGTCCTTGATCCATTTCGAGTTTACTTTTGTGTATGGGGTTAAACAATAATCTAGTTTCATTCTCTTGCATGTAGCTGTCCAGTTTTGCCAACACCAGCTGTTGAAGAGGCTGTCATTTCCCCATTGTATGTCCATGGCTACTTTACCTTATATTAATTGACCATATATGGTTGGGTTTATATCAGGGCTCTCTAGTCTGTTCCATTGGTCTATGGGTCTGTTCTTGTGCCAGTACCAAATTGTCTTGAGTACTGTGGCTTTGTAGTACAGCTTGAAGTTGGGGAGCATAATTCCCCCAGCTTTATTCTTCCTTCTCAGGATTGCTTTGGCTATTCAGGGTCTTTTGTGGTTCCATATGTATTTTAGAATGATTTTCTCCAGTTCATTGAAAAATGCTGTTTGTATTTTCATAGGAATTGCATTGAATCTGTAGATTGCTTTAGGCAGGATGGTCATTTTGACAATATTAATTCTTCCTATCCATGAGCACAGGATGTGTTTCCATTAATTGGTATCTTCTTTAATTTCTCTCATGAGTGTCTTGTAGTTCTTGGAGTAAAGGTCTTTCACTTCCTTGGTTAGGTTTACTCCTAGGTATTTTATTCTTTTTGATGCAACTTTGAATAGAATTATCTTCCTGATTTCTCTCTCTACTAGGTCATTGTTAGTGTACAGGAATGCCATAGATTTCTGCGCATTAATTTTGTATCCCGCAACTTTGCTGAATTCAGGTATTAGATGTAGTAGTTTTGGAGTAGATTCTTTAGGGTTTTTTATGTACAGTATCATGTCATCTGCAAACAGGGACAATTTAACTTCTTCCCTGCCAGTCTGGATGCCTACTATTTCTTTGTGTTGTCTGATTGCCTTGGCTAGGACCTCCAGAACTATGTTGAATAGAAGAGGGGACATCCTTGTCTTGTTCCTGATCTTAAAGGAAAAGCTTTATGATTCTCGCTGTTAAGTATAATGTTGGCTGTGGGCTTGTCATATATGGCCTTTATTATGTTGAGGTACATGCCCTCTATACCCATTTTGTTGAGAGTTTTAATCATGAATGGATGCTGAATTTTGTCAAATGCTTTTTCAGCATCTATGGAGATGATCATGTGGTTTTTGTCCTTCTTTTTCTTGATGTGGTGGATGACATTGATGGATTTCGAATGTTGAACCATCTTTGCATCCCTGTAATAAATCCTACTTGATCATGATGGATGACCCTTTTGATGTACTTTTGAATTCGGATTGCTAATATTTTGTTGAGTATTTTTGCATGTATGTTAATCAGGGATATTGGTCTGTAGTTTTTATTTTTATGTGGTTACTTTGCCCGGTTTTGGTATTAGAGTGATGCTGGCCTCTTAGGATGAGTTTGAAAATATTCCCTCTTCTTCTACTCCTTGGAAAACTTTAAGAGGATGGGTATTAGGTCTTCTAAATATTTGATAAAATTCAGCGGTGAAGCCATCTGGTCCCGGCATTTTGTTCTTATGTAGGTTTTTGATTACCAGTTCAATTTCATTGCTGGTAATTGGTCTGTTGAGATTTTCTGTTTCTTTCTGGGTCAGCCTTGGAAGGTTGTATTTTTCTAGAAAGTTGTCCATTTCTTCTAGGTTATCCAGTTTATTAGCATATAATTTTTCATACTATTCTCTAATAGTTCTTTGTATTTCTGTGCTGTCCGTAGTGATTTTTCCTTTCTCATTTCTGATTCTGTTTATGTGAGTAGACTCTCTTTTTTTCTTGATAAGTTCTGGCTAGGGGTTTATCTATTTTGTTTATTTTCTCAAAGAACCAGCTCCTGCTTTCATTGATCCTTTCTATTGTTTTATTCTTCCTGATTTTATTTATTTCTGCTCTAATCTTTATTATGTCCCTCCTTCTACTGACTTTGGGTCTTATTTGTTCTTCTTTTTCTAGTTTCTTTAATTGTGAGTTTAGACTGCTCATATGGGAATGTTCTTCTTTCCTGAGGTAGGCTTGTATTGCAATATACTGTCCTCTTAGCATGGGCTTTGCTGTGTCCCACAGATTTTACAGTGTTAAATTATTGTTGTCATTTGTCTCCATATATTGCTTGATCTCTATTTTTATTTGGTCATTGATCCATTGATTATTTAGGAGCATGTTATTAAGCCTCCATGTGTTTGTGGGATTTTTCATTTTCTTTACATAATTCATTTCTAGTTTCATTCCCTTGTGGTCTGAGAAGCTGGTTGGTACAATTTCAATCTTGTTGACCATACCGAGGCTCTTTTTCTGGCTTAGTATATGATCTATTCCTGAAAATGTTCCACGTGTACTTGAGAAGAATGTGTATTCTGATGCTTTTGAGTGTAGAGTTCTGTAGATGTCTGTTAGGTCCATCTGTTCTAATGTGTTGTTCAGTGCCTCTGCTCCTTCCTTATTTTCTGTATGGTTGACGTGTCCTTCAGAGTGCGTGGCGTGTTTAAGTCTCCTAGAATGAATGCACTGCATTCTATTTCCCCCTTTAATTCTGTTAATATTTGTTTCTTATAGGTAGGAGCTACTTTGTTGGGTGCATAGATATTTATAATGGTTATATCTTCTTGTTGGATTGACCCTTTTATCATTATGTAATGTCCTTCTTTGTCTCTTGAGACTTTCTTTGTTTTGAAGTCTATTTTGTCTGATATAAGTACTGCAAGTCCTACTTTTTTCTCCCTATTAGTTGCATGAAATGTCTTTCTCCATCCCTTCACTTTTAGTCTGTGTATGTCTTTGGGTTTAAAGTGAGTCTCTTGAAGGCAGCATATACATGGATCTTCTTTTTTTATCCATTCAGTGACTCTATGTCTTTTGATTGGTGCATTCAGTCCATTTACATTTAGGGTAATTATGGATAGGTATGTACTTATTGGCATTGCAGGCTTCAGATTTGTGGTTACCAAAGGTTCAAGGTTAACTTCCCTACTATCTAAGAGTCTAACAACTCACTTAATGTGCTATTACAAACACAATCCAAAGGTTCTTTTTGTTTTGTTTTGTTTTTTTCCCTCCTCCTTTTTCTTCCTCCTCCATTCTTTATATATTAGGTATCATATTGTGTACTGTTTGTCTATCCCTTGATTGACTTTGGGGATAGTTAATTTAATTTTGCATTTACTTAGTAATTAGCTGCTCTATTTTCTTACTGTGGTTTTATTACCTCTGGTGACAGCTATTAAACCATAGGAACACTTCCATCTATAGCAGTCCCTCCAAAATACACTGTAGAGATGGTTTGTGGGAGGCAAATTCTCTCAGCTTTTGCTTATCTGGGAATTGTTTAATCCCTCCTTCAAATTTAAATGATAATCTTACTGGATAACGTAATCTTGGTTCAAGGCCCTTCTGCTTCATTGCATTAAATACATCATGCCACTCCCTTCTGGCCTGTAAGGTTTCTGCTGAGAAGTCTGATGATAGCCTGATGGATTTTCCTTTGTATGTGATATTATTTCTCTCTCTGGCTGCTTTTAATAGTCTGTCTTTATCCTTGATCTTTGCCATTTAATTACTACACGTCTTGATGTTGTCTTCCTTGGGTCCCTTGTGTTGGGAGATCTGCGTACCTCCATGGCCTGAGAGACTATCTCCTTCCCCAGATTGGGGAAGTTTTCAGCAATCACCTCCTCAAAGACATTTCTATCCTTTCTTCTCTCTTCTTCTTCTTCTGGTACCCCTATATAATGTGAATATTGTTCCTTTTGGATTGGTCACACCATTCTCTCAATATTCTTTCAATCTTAGAGATTCTTTTTTATCTCTGTGCCTCGGCTTCTTTGTATTCCTCTTCTCTAGTTTCTATTTCATTTATCGTCTCCTCCACCATATGCAGTCTGCTTTTAATACCGTCTATTGTGTTCTTCAATGATTGGATCTCCAACTGGAATTCATTCCTGAGTTCTTGAATATCTTTCTGTATCTCCATGAGCATGTTAATGATTTTTATTTTGAACTCCCTTTCAGGGACAGTCATGAGGTCCATATCATTTAAATGTTTCTCAGGAGTTATATTCATAATTTTACTTTGAACCAGGTTCCTTTGGCATTTCATATTTGTGTATGGTGCCCTGTAGTGCCCAGACGCTCTAGTCTCTGGAGCTGCTTCGATCCTGAAGCAATGTCAGGGATTGTAGGGGAGTGGTATTGGTGCCTTTGGGGAGGAAAGAGCTATTTCCTGGTTCCTGGCTACTATGCCTGTCTCTACTGCCTGAACCAGTGGGCCGAGCACACAGGTATAAGCCTCTGTGCTTTGCATTTGTAGTTCCTGTAGACAGATCTTACATCTGGCTGGCCTAACGCCAGGGTAGGGTTTCCTGGTTTGCAAGCCTGGTGGGGCTGGCCTGGAGAAAGTTGCACTAGTCTGCCTGTCACAGAAGGGGTTCTTGGAGCTGTGTAGGCAGCCAGGGAACAGGAGCACCTGAAGATCATGAAAGCTCCCAACCTGCTGGGCAGAGTGCACCCAGACAATTTTGTCTACCTGTCCTTTCTCCTGAGCAGTAAGCTCTGTGCAATCCTTGCCCCTTTAGCAGCCCTCTTGCTAAGGGCTTCCTTGTTAGGAAGTATCTCAGACTGCCCACCTTTCTTTTGTCCCAGAGCAGCCAGATATGATCCCTGCTTTCCACAAGCAGCTGGAATCTCAGTCTCTCCAGGAATTCTGCCTGTCTTAGCTTTCCAACCCCCTAATTATGAGAGTATCATGCAAGCACCATGAAATGTAGGTTTGTGCTCCAAGAGCAGATCTCCACTCCTTCCCTGCTCTGTTCCTCTTTCTCCTGCTGGTGAGCTGGGGTGGGGGAAGGGCTTGGATCCTGCAGGACCACAGCTTTAGTACATTACCCTTTTCCGTGAGGTGTGCTCTTGTCTCCAGGTGTATGCAGTTTGTTGCTGTCCTCTTTCCTGTTGCTCTTTCAAGAGTAGTTGTATTAGTTATATTTTCATATGATATGCAGTTTTAGGAGGAAGCCTCTGTCTCACCTGTCATGCCACCATCTTTAATCCAGTCCCCTGAAAGTCTACAGGTCTGTTCTTATGCCAGTAACATATTGTTTTGATTATTGTAGCTTTGCAGTATAGCTAGAAGTCAGGGAGTGTGATACCCCGAACTTTGTTCTTTCTCAAAGTTGCTTTGGCTAATTTGGTGTCTCTTGTGGTTCCATATAAATTTTAGGATTATTTGCTTTAGTTCATTAAAAAATGCCATTTGTAGTTTTTAAGGGATTGCATTGAATCTGTAAATTGTTTTGGGCAGGATGACAGTTTTGACAATATGAGCTCCTTCTATCCATGAGCATAGGATAGATTTCCATTTATTTGTGTCTTCTTCAATTTCTTTCATCAAGGTCTTATAGTTTTCAGTACAGGTTTTTTACCTCCTTGGTTAGGTTTATTTCTAGGTATTTTATTCTCTGATGAAATTGTAAATGGAATTCTTTTCTTGATTTACCTTTCTGCTGCTTCATTGTTAGTACATAGGAATGCAACAGATTTCTGTGTATTGATTTTATTTGTACCTGCTGAATCCAGTTATTAGTTCTAATAGTTTTTTCATTGAGTCTTTAGGGTTTTCTATATACAGAAGCATATCATCTGTAAATAGTGACAGTTTTACTTCTTATTTCCAAATTGGATGCCTTTTATCTCTTGTTCTTTTCTGATTGCCATGGCTAGGACTGTGTTGAATAAAAGTGGTGACAGTGGCATCCTTGTCTTATTCCAGATCTTAGAGGAAAAGCTTTCAGCTTTTTGCCATTCAGTATGATAGTAGCTGTGGGTTTGTGGTTTGTGGCCTTTATTATATTGCTCTCTATACCCATTATGTTGAGTGTTTTTATCATGAATGAATATTGAATTTTGTCAAATGCTTTTTCAGTATCTTTTGAGATGATCATATTGTTTTTAGCCTTCTTTTGGTTAATGTGGTATATCACATTGATTGATTTAAAAATATTGTACCATCCTTGTATCCCTGGAATAAATCCTACTTGGTTGTGATACATGATACTTTTGATATATATATTTTTAATTTGGTTTGCTAATATTTTGCTGAGTATCTCTGCACCTATGTTCATAAGGGATATTGGTCTGTGGTTTTTCTTTTCTTTTCCTTTTTTTTGTAGTGTCTTTGTCTGGTTCTGTATTAGAATGGTTGATGATGGCCTCATAGAATGAGTTTGGAAGTATTCGTATTCCCTCCTCCTCTATTTTTTTTTTATGCTTTAAGAGGAATGTGCATTAGCTCTTCTTTAAATGTTTTGTAGAATTTGGCCGTGAAGTCATCTGGTACTGGATTTTGTTTGTTGGGCATTTTTTGATAACCAATTCAGTTTTATACTGTCAATCAGTCTATTCAGATTTTGTTTCTTCCTGGTTGAATCTTGAAAGATTGTATGATAGAAAGACTGTATGTTTCTAGGAATTTGTCCATTCCTTCTAGGTTGTCCAATATAATGGCTTATATTTTTTCATACAATTCTCTTACAAGTCCTTGAATTTCTATGGTGTCAGTTGTAACTTCTTTTTTGTTTCTGATTTTATTTGTGTCCTCTTTTTTCTTGTTAAGTCTGGCTAAGGGTTTGTCTATTTTATTTATCTTCTGAAGCAGCTCTTGTTTCCATTGATTTTTTTCTATTATTTTCCTGTTGTCTATTCTATTTATTTCTTCTCTGTTTTTTATTATGTCCCTCCTACTAATTTTGGGCTTTGTATGTTCTTTTTCTTGTTCCTTTAGCTGTGAGATTAGATTGTTTATTGGGATTTTTCTTGTTTCTTGAGTTAGACCTGTATTATGTACTTCCCTCTTAGAATTGCTTTTGCTGCATCCTACGTATTTCAAACAGTTGTGTTTCTATTTTCATTTGTGTCCATGTATTGTCTGATTTCTTCTTTGATTTATTCATTTGTTCATTGATTATATAGAGCAAGTTGTTTAGTCTCCATGTGTTTTATGTTTTTTTTTTCTTCATGCAATTAATTTCTAGTTTCATACCATCTTGCTCTGAAAAGATGCTGGATACAATTTCAGTCTTTTTAACTTATTGAGACTTTTTCTTTGTCCTAATATGTGATCTGTTCTAGAAAACATTCCATGTACACTTGAGAAAAATGCCCTTTCTTTTCTGGAGAGAGCTCCCTCTAACTCCTACCCCTCTGTCACACTTCCCACTTCTGTTAAATCTTTTAAACTGCCACCTCTGTGTTGGGTCTCAGTGGGACCAACAGACCACATCTGTCCTCCACAAGTGACAGGAGTCTTGGTCACCCACAGTGTTCCAAATCTCCCTGATGTCCAGCCCCATTAATCACTAAAGACCAATGCAATGTGGACTCATATTCTCAAAGCATGTCCCCAGGGCCAGGTGTGTCAGGTTCCTGAGCATTTATCCCCTCCCATGCCATTCTTCTCCTTCCCACTTTTGGGCTTGGATGGGGGGCCGGCTTGGTTTATCCTGATCTGTCATGGTTCTGCCCCTTTACCTGTCTCAGTATAGTCTTTTCTTCTTCACCAGTTGTATGTAGCCTGTTCTATGACCCATTCTTCAGGTTGTTTTCAGGATTGGTTGTATTTGCTGTAGTTGCTTCCTTGGTTTGTAAGTGGGAGGACGTTTTCACCTTGCCTTCCTACTCTGCCATCTTTTTGCCAACTTCAACTATGGCTTTTCAACCATCATAGTTACTCTCTATCACATTTTCTGATTTGTTTCTCAATGTTTATCACAGTCCATAAGTGTCTCCTTCCTTCTCTCCTTTCCTTCCTTTTTCTTTTCTTTTCTTCCTTCCTTCCTTTGTTTCCTCTTTCCTCACTTAATTGTAAGCTTATCTTTCTTGTCCATTGTCCTATTCCCTGCAGATTTCAAATGTTTAATAAATAATTGTTTCATAAATAAATGAGGCTCTGAAAGAGTATTTCTCAGTAGTACTTTAAATTTCACAAATAACAATGAACATCTCAAAAGGTAACAGAACTGACCACTTTCTTTTTCTAGTAGTACCATGTCTAAAAACTTACAAGGAACTTTCTCCTCTTTGGGATAAATGGTGATGGCAATGTTTGGGAATGGTTACTTTAATAATGTAGCTCATCATCTTTAAATATAGAAACGCTTAAAGAAAATCTGCTGATTTATCCTTAATTGTTGGGTTCACGTTTATTATACCTCAAAGACAAAATGAATGGTAACAAATGATGGTATTGCAATTATTATTTGTCATTTGTTGAATTCAAGTAATGAGGTTAGCCCTGTAAGAACCATTTAGGAAAACATAGGGCTCGCTACAAAAGCTGTAGATGATTCAAGGCTTGCCTTTCTATCCATTTCTCCATTTTTTTCTTTATTTCCTCTCCTTTCCTTCACACCCTTGTAAGGGTGTGATATTCAGAGAATTTTCAGTGCTCTCTTCAGCAGATGTTAACATACATATGCTAATTCAACACACACTTCCTTCCTACTCATTCCTAAATCCATAACATCTTCCGTGTTTCTAAACAAAAACACTCAAACTATCCAGATCAAAAATACTGATATGTATATATACTTGGCAAAAATTTAGCTGCAGGGAACTGCCTTATCTTCCTGAGAAATTTTGTATTTCCTCTCAAACTGCTGAAGGTCTGAGCTTCAGTTTTATCAGAGTTTTCATCTTCAGTGTGTGGGTGTCAGGAGAGGACAGGACTTATATTTGATAAGAAAACAGAATGATACAAGTTTTTACATAATTATTTAAAACTATTTCTTCATATGTAGAATAGCTTATGTGATAAAGAATATATCTAAGCAAATAAATGAAACAGTATGAAACTGTGCTCTGATTGATAAACTATCCTTGAAACGTCTGTCCTCAATTTATCCAGTTTTTTTCAGAAGGAATTATGATCATTTCATTTTCCATGCCTGTAATTTACATAATTCTTTCTTTATTTATTTAGCACCCATTTTGTGCAATAAAGGATACACTTTGTAAAGTACAAAGACCCAGGAACTCTCCTCAAGAAGCTTACAGTTCAGGTGAATAGACACAGATATCCTTGACTGTAATTCAAAGTACAACAATAAGAGCCATGAAGAGATGTAAAAATAAAGTGATTTCAATTAGCTCTTGAAGGATAAATAAGATCTGATGGATATTTTGCATTGAGACACAGAAGGAACATCACCAGCAAGTCAGAAATAAAAATGTATGAGAAATTTTGCTCAGAAATAGGATGGTTTCCATGAAAATGAAATGCAGAAGAGAATAATAAGCTAATAATAAATATAAATATTGGGGCAACTTAAGGAAGACCACGAATACCAGGATTTCATATATACTTCATTCTGTAACATTTCTAATTTGTAGTATGGAAAATGAAGAACCACTGATAATGTTTAGGTAGGAGAAATGCTTGATTACATGTGTTTTTATAGGATTAATATGGCAGCTGGGATGGACTATCAGGAAGTAATTAAGAGACAAAAAAATTAAGTAGTAAAATACAACAACTGTTAAATGAATAAAAGAGTAAATGTGAAAAATATTATAGATGTAGAGTGGATTTGGAAATTACTTAGACAGGATGTGAAGGGAATGGAGATTTTGAACTTGAATGCATATGGTAATGTGTTCCTATGAATATTTGACAAGTGACAGGAGATACAAGTATGAAGCTAAAGATAATACAATCATTCAAGACATGTCATGTATGTAAATATATCCAGTTGACAGATGGTAATGCTGGACTCAAACTGGAATGGTAATTGTGGGAATAAGGGGCTAAAAAGGAAGTGTTATTTCTATTGAGCTCACTAACATTTCAGGAAGTGCTGTCTAGTGATGTAACTTCTACAGAGCTTCTTGGTGTTCCAGGGTTAATTGAGGTTAATTGGCCCAATTACCCATAAACTAATGAAATCTTGTTCTATTTATCCATCTACCTACTTAATTTTTGCATTGCTCTAGTCAATAGGAAATACTGTATGTTATAATTATCTTAAGAAACTCATGAGATGCATGCTTATATCACCTTTTTTACAGTTGAGGAAATCAGGTTATAGAGTAATTATGTACCTTGCTCCTGATCACACAGATAGTGAAAGGCAAATCTAGAATTCCTAATCAAAATTTCAGTCTACAGTTACATCCCACCATAAATCTTGAGTCTCTACTAACCAAGGTTTTCAGGTGTCATTTATGTCCTGAAATTTGTCGTTAAAATTGTTATTAGGTGCATGGTGTGTGTGTCATTGGTTTTCACATGTTTGCTGAGCTTTAGTCTTTACCATTAACCTCATGTTTAGTTAACTGAGTGAAATTCGATTTATCTTGCCAGCCCTGGGGTCCTGCTGCATTCTCTGGGAATCTCACTTATCCTCACATGCATTTTATTGGTTCTTTCCACAGGAGATTGGACTTTGATCTACCTAACTCCAGTCAATAGCTTACAATTTCTTTCAACCCAGTTTAATGGTGTTAGAAGCATTATTCTATAACTCATGCCACTTTGCCTAGAGATCCTCAAACTTCTCACCAGAGATAATCCTTTAAAAACAGACAGCTAACTAAAATAGAGCTGAGTTGCCACCTCCTCCCTGGAGGCCAGATCTTAACTAACTAGCTTTATTCTCGCTCATTCTTCACTTTTCCAGGCTTGCTAATGAGCACAGTTCATCCTGCATTATACTTGGCTTGAGATAATAAACTTAAGATTGATATAGTCAGAAGGGTGTTTAATGGCCTAATCCAAGAAATGCCATGGTGGACATGTTTCTGCCCAATGAGGGTAATATTTTTCAGCTCAGATGCCAAATAATAAGATACTTTTCTCTCAAACAGCAGTCTGATTAGAGTCTTCCTGTTGCTACAGCAAAAGGCAGAATGCAAAGATAGACAACTGACAGACCCATGGAATAGTATGAGAAGATAATATAGCTTTGTAGAAGGGAATAGACATTGAAACATGTTCTGTGACCCTAAGCAAGCAAATTTTATTGTCACCTTACTTAAATGGAAAGTGAAAATAACAAGTATTATGTTTGTTTTTTTGTGAGACTTAAATGAGATAATTCTTATAAAATACCAAGTATAGGGCTTGTGGAGTCTAAATAAATGGCATCTATTATCATCCTCATCGTCACTTTTATTATTAAGCAGAGGTTACCACCATGAAAAGAGAAGCTATTTCTCAATGATAAGAACTAGCACCTGGCAATTTCAAGACCATTTGGAAAGAAAACAACCTTCAATATAGATGATAATCATTAAGTTTAAAGTTCACTTTGAGCAATTCTAAATGGAAAGATGCAGAATTTTCTGTAAATAGGAAAAAAAGAAAATAAGAAAGAAAAAGTGGCATACAGGCATAGAAACTTATAAAAAACGTAACATGTGACACAGTTAAGAATTTCTATAGGACTTAAATAATGAAAAGCTGAAAGTTAGTCCATATTAACAAACAAATAAAAATAAAACAGCCACAAACTCTAGTGAGATGAATTGAAACAATATCAGAACTTCACTACACCATATTCTAGTTGATTAGATTATGCTTCAGATTCTTTTATCATTTAGCTGTATGCACTTTCCATTCTGTAGTGTGGACTGTTTTTCTTTTTTTATTAAAATATTAGTAATATACAATCTTATGTTGGTTTCAATTGCATATCACAGTGATTCAACAGTTACCCACATAATCCTCCACTAGTGCAGTTACTATCTATCAACACAGAAAGGTATTACAAAATCATTAACTATATTCTCCATGTTGTACTACCATCCCTGTGATCAACTTATATTGTGACTGTGAATCAATGTGCCCACCCACCCCAGCTCCTACCCTTTAGTAACAACTAGTCACTTCTCAGTGTCTGTGAGTCTACTACTTTGTTTCTGCTGTTTTGCTTTGTTTTTATATAGTGTGGACTGTTTTCTTAATTGCCATGATTGTCATCATGAAGTGCATAGGTAGTTAGTTACATGGACAGGATAGACCTTATTTGCTCATTCTAGTCAAAATTTTCATGCTCTAACTGAACAAACTAGGTAGCTGTATGCTCATAGAATAGGTATGCTATTTCTGGTTAAACAAGTGAGCCCTACAGAAGACCCTTATACAGTATACATAACACTGAGTCACCTAGTTGCTACTTTAAAAAACAGTGATATGACCTCTTTTAAACTTGTAGAAAGTGTATCAGTCAGTATAGGGTAGGTTAGGTTATATATAGTAATAAGCACCTCCAAAGGTAGTTTCATTTCTTGGCCATGTTACATTTCAGTTGAGAAGTGGCTACAGCTCTGCTCATCTTCACTCCAGAATCCTGGCTAATAAGAGTCTATCACCATTATAGGAGAAGGAAAAGATATTTGGTGTAACCACGTATTGTTTCTTACCTGTTCTCAGATTCTAACATTTCATTGACTAAAGCAAGTCATGTGGTCTAGTCTGACATCACTGAGAATGGAATATATAATTTTTCCAAAGGGAGGAACAGCAAACATTTTTTTAAATAATACAGTCTATCACAGGAAATCATGTTAGCTTTTGTCCCACTTTTTTCCCACATTTTTTTTTCATTACTTATCTTCAAAGGGGTAACTTATAACTTGGCAAAAGACAGTATTAATGTCAAAGAAGTGAAGAACAGATGGCATTTGTAAGCCTTACTTTTAATAAAGCCACTTAATAAAAAACACAGACACAGCTATTTAACAATGGCATTTGATGTTAAAATTAAGTAACAAAAGATGGTTACTTTTAGGAACTTAAATATTTTCTTATATAAACAGACACTTTGATTAAGTCAGGCCTATCCCCCTGACATGTCTCCTGGGTCTTATGTGGAAACTTCTCATCCTAAATAGATGAGAATAAATTCCTAGATGCAATACCAGAAAAGAGATGAACAATGGGAAAACATGTCACTAAAGAATAACATTAAAAATGGACTTCCCTCTAACTCTTCCAGGTCTGCAATACATATTTGTAGAATGAGGTCTTGGTGGGGGACAGTTTGTACCGGAGAGAGAAAACTGTCTTGGAGTAAGGAATTTGTGAGCCCACTTGGTATATCCTTCCTGTTTCCCTTCTTATTCATGTTAAACACTGCTTTTAGAATCTATGGAGATTGATTATAGGACAAAGGCATTACACAGAACACACACAGACACACAGAGTTCTGTTAAGAAACATAGGGCAGTGCTCTGCAAACTATCCTTGCACACCAAATTTGATCCTCCACTGGTTTTGGTTTTTGTATGGCTACCAAACTAAGAATGGTCTTTGTATTTTAAATGATTGAAGAAATTAAAAGAAGAAACATTATTTATGAAAGGTGAAAATTATATGAAATTCAAATTAATGTCCATAAATAGTTTTATTGCTACTACCCTGCTTGCTTCTTCCCCACACTGTCTACAGCTACTTTGACAGTGACCATATGGCCTGCAAAGCCGAAAGTATTGGCCATGTGGCCCTTTACACAAAAGATTGCTGACCTCTAACTTACAGTCATTCTCAAGTTAAAATTGCTAGGAGACATGCTCTGAGAATCACAGGTAAACCCCGTAACAGAAATATTTTTGGTAAATGAATGTTGCTTACACTGTGTGGGTGTATGTATGCATGTGTGTGTGAGTATGTATGTCTAAGTGTGTGTGTGTGTGTGCGTGTGTGTATGTGTGAATTTTGGACAGTACATGTAATATGGACCAAGATCTTTTATCTGGTGCAGGACAATCAGACAACATAGCTTCCCTGCCTGGAGAATATGAAATCTACAGTTTTTATTTTTTTTGCTTGCATTACTATAATTTTTAGCCTGAAAGTAGTTAATTCTGAGGATTTAAGGTTTTCATTGGCAATGAGACTTCCCAGTTTCACTTTTCAGATCCTATTGCATTTATAGAATATCATGACCTTGTAGTATTTCTTTTTAGTTTTCCAAACCTCATAATTTTAATATTGTAGCACTTTAAGAACTAATTTGGTATGAGTTTCCTCACTTCAAACATTTGGGAAAAGTGTAGCCTCTAATATTTCACTTTATCACATGCAGATAGTTTTCCTCACATTTATATCTGTACAAACGTGAAAAGTGTCAACAATCTATGTTTCTGTTCTCAAAAAAATGAAGTAATTGACTAATTGTGCCCTCTTATTACTAAATGGGAAATGCTACTTAAGTTCATGGTTAGGTTAGGAATTTTTGAAAATGAACAATTTAAATGTTTGTTGTCTTCTTGAAAGCAAACTCCTGTTGTACCATTTATTTGGAATATTCCCCATTATTTTATGAAATTCAGCAATTTTAGTCATCATTACCTTCATACTGATAGTTAGTACATGGTATTTCTGTTGTCATTTTCCTAGTAGTTTCTTATTTGAACATCAAAGTGTTCATGTTTAGTGAAGAAGTTTCCTAAGTTCTTTCTTTAATCTGCTGTAATGAAACTTCAGGTTTCATGACTCTAAATAAAGTTAACATAATACAAAAGGGGAGAGGATAAAATAAGCTAGTAAAATATATAAGCATTTACCAATTTGCCTGCATTCCAGAATGCCAAAGGGGTTCAGTGGAAGATGGCATAGCATAATTATAGATGTATCTATCCTTCTGCATACAATATAAACACATCTGAAAATGTTCCTATACCATGAAATTACACTCAGATTATATATCAATGTGTGGCTAGGTGCTTTATATGCACTAATACATTTGATCCCCACAATACACTATAAATTATGCATGTCACAAGTAGTGTTGAGGAAGATTTTGGATGTGAGGTATTTTTTAGGGACAACATCTGTGAAAGAAAGTGGAGGAATGGCCAGAGGAAGAGTCAAATACTTACTCAGACCCAAAAATATCTCAGCCAACAAGCTGAGGATATTTGGAGCCAATATTGCTTTTCAAAATTGCCCTCTGTGGGGTTAAAAAGGCCAGGCATTTTCAATGCTTCGTCATGGGATGCAGGCTTCCCTGGGCATAAAAAGGCTATGACTCCCAGTGAGGTGGTACTTGGCCCCAGAAGTAGCCTCTGGAATTCTGACAGCTGAAGGCTCTCTGGTGACTGTGCTTTCCATCTGGGGAGAACTAGGTGACACATCTCCATGTCTACCGCAAAGGACTTATGTTACCCTCATGTTATAGCTGCAGTTAAAAGTTCTGTCTCAAAAAGCTGATAGCTAAAAAAAGCACAAAGGTGGAAGTCAAATTGAGATCTAGGTTCATATCTCACTGTTTTACCCATATTGCTTTACCAAATGTATGATGAATTGTTCATTTATTTAATCAATCAACAGTCTAGTATTTATTGCAATGTGTCTATTATGTCATATATATATTAATTTCTAGTTGTATAAACATAGAAAAATAATTCTCTTGAAGAGGTATGTCCCTGGGTGGTGAGGGATATCATCCATAATCAAAAACACTTATAACAATTTCTGAATACTTTATCATAATGCAAAATCTGACTCTTACCTGCACACTTCACCCTCATTTTATTCAACCCCATCCCCAGTCCTGCCCAACCATTCACTATGCTGTAGCCAAATTATCCTTGTCCTTTAACACCTCAATTTCCCTCTTCAGGCATTTTAGAAGTTTAGTTCCTCTGCTTGAATTTCTCCCACCATGTAGATTTACAGAAAACTTGTGAAGGTAGTACAGAGAGTTTCCATACCCCATACCTAATTTCTCCATCTGGTAACATCTTACATTAGGATGGTATACTTGTTCCAAATAATGAACCAGTAATGATACATTATTATTAACTCAAGTACGTATTTTACTCAGATTCCCTTAGTTAACTCCTAACATCCTTTTTCTTCATTACATTTACTAGTTATGTCTACACCTTCCTCTCAGCTTAACCATTACTCAGATTTTTCTTGTTTTTGATAGTTTTAACAGTTTAAGATCAGGAATTTTATAAAATGTCCCCTAGTTGAAATTTGACTAATGTTTCCTCATTATTAGACTAAGGTTAAGGTTTTTTGGAAAAAGACTATAGAGATAATGTGCCATTCTCATCACATTATATCAAGGATACATACTATCCACATGACTTACCATGTTATTATTAATCTTGATGCCTAATTGACTTACTTCTCAGACTTCTCCACTGAAAAGTGACTTTTCCCCCACTTTTCCAAACTGCCCTCTTTGGAAGGAAGTTACACTGATGGAGTAAGGCGTCATGCTCCACCTTCTTGAGGGCAGAGTATCTACGTAAATTATTTGGAATTCTTCTACATGGTCAATTTGTTGGTTAGCCCTCATTTATCTATACATTAATCATTTTTATATCTGTAGAGACTCACAAATACTTATTTTATATTTTGGTAATAATAAGTCCTACTGTAGGTATTTACTTATTCTGTTGTTCACCTTGTTCTAACTGATATTTGGGAACTCTTTAATTTTTTTCCTGTCCAGTGAATACCAGTCATTGTAGTGATTTTGTTTGTTTATTGAGCTGTGACGTAGTTTTGACACTATAAGGTGTCCTCGGCTTATCTTGTGTATTTGCTTTCCCAGTCCTAGCATGAGCCATTTTTCTAAGGGGCTTTGGTTCCTTTTACTAGAAAATAATATTTAAATAAGATCGGTGTGCTAGATGTGTTCATTGCTACTGGGAGTCATTGCTTCTAGGCCCTCCTAGTTGGCAGAGAAAGGAAATAGATGTTTGTGTAAATATATACCTATATTTATATTATTTACATATATATGTTAAAATAGTTTTATATGTAACCATCTATATCTGTGTTATGCTAAATATGAATTCCCACTAATGTCTCTTACCATATGGATCATTCTAGCTTCTTCCCTTTGCTTATCTGAAGTTTCCCAATCTATAATGGAAAACCCATTCCCATTATCCTGTATCTATTCTCTTACTGGTTTAATTTATGTATACATGTATGGGGAGAGCAGGCAACTTCATCAACCAGAGTACTATGCTTAAGCTTTCTGTTATTAACTTCTAATTTAATTCCATTTTGGTTTACAATACCTTTGTATTATTTCTATTCTTTTCATTTATTAACTTATGTTTTATGAGCCAGGATGTGGTTTATTTTGGTGAATATTTCATTGAACTTGCGAAGAACATTGTTGTATAATGTCAGTAGATGAAGTTGATCGATTTTGTTACTCAGATCAACTCTATCCTTACTGGTTTCCTACCTGCTTGATCTATCAGTTCCTGAAAGAGGAGTGCTGAAATATCAAACTATAATAGTGGATTTATTTGTCTCCCTTTTCAGTTCTATCAGTTTTTGTTTCATTTATTTTGATACTCTGTTATTAGATGCATAAACACAACACTTAGCACTGTTATGTTTTCTTGTAGTTTTGCCCCCTTTATCATTAAGTAATGCCCCTCTTTATCCCTGATGGTTTTCCTGGTTCTGATGTGTTTTGTCTGAGATGAATATAGCTACCCCAGCTTTCTTTTGATTGTAAGCAATGTATATATTTTTGGTCCTTTGCTTTTAACCTATCTGAATCTTTATATTTAAACGGAGTTTCTTTTAAATATCTTATAGTTGGATCATATTTTTTATTTACTCTGATAATCCAGAGATTGTCTTAATGAGTATATGTAGATCATTCACATTTAAAATGATTATTTATATTGAATTGATATCTTCCATGTTTGTAACTTTTCCTATTTGTTACATTTTTTCTTTGTTTCTTTTTCCCCCTATAACCCTGCTTTCTTTAGTATTACTTTTACATCTTACAAAGATAAGTTATCTCCTCTCTTACGATATTAAGTAGAGTTATTTTTAAAATGTGAATGGTTATACTATAATTTGCAGTGTAATTTTTAACTAATTTAAAGCTATCTGGAAATAATAGTATACTAAATCATGTGTAGCATGGGCATTTTATAAGAGTATTTCCACTTCTCCTTCCCGTCCCTTATAACATGTATCATTCATTTCACTTAAAACTTATGCTGTAATCACCCAATACATTGTTACTACTGTTAATATAAACAGGTATCTTTTAGATGAATTAAGAATAAGAAAAATAAATTATTTTACCTTTTTGTATTTTTTCTCTGAAGTTTTTCCTTCTTTGTGTAGGTCAGCAAGTATGAAGAACTTCTTTTAACATTCTTGTTTGGTGAGTGTGCTGCCATGAATTTCCTCAGTTTTTGTTTGTTGGAGAAAGTTTTTATTTTCCCTCACTTTTAGAGAGTCATTTTGCTGGATATAGAATTCTAGGTGGTTGTTTTTCTTCAACATTTTAAATATCTATTTCATTGTCTTCTTGCTTTCCTTGTTTCTCGTGAGAAGTCAGTCCATTGTAATTCTTATCCTTGCTCTTCTCAAGATTTTTTCTTTGTCTTTGGTTTTCTGTTGTTTGAATATGATTTACTAAGGTACAGCTTTTTTTGATATTTATTCTGCTCATTGTTCTTTCAAATTCCAGGATTAGCGTGTGCCATTAATTTTGGAAATTTTTAGTCACTATTCAAATACTTCTTTGATTTTCTCTTTTCCTCTTAGTATTCTAATTACACATATGCTATATATTTTTTTAATTTTATATGTTACATTTTTTGAAATTGTACCACTGATCTTGAATGCTGTCTTCTGTTTTATCTTGTTTTTAAGTTATTCCTTTTTCTCTCTCTCTTTTTTTTTTTTCATTTTGTTGTCAGTCAGTTGGCATATCTTCAGGTATACTGGTTTTTTCCTAGGCCATTTCCAGCCAACTGATGAGCCTATCAAAGACATTCTTCATTTATGTCACAGTGTTTCTGATATCTAACATTTTACTGTTGGTTCTTTCTTAAAATTTTCTGTTTATACTACTCTTGTTTTCTTATGATTTGTCAACATTTTATATTAGAGCCCCTGTTAATCATAGTTATTTTAAATACTTTCTCTCTTAAGTCCAAAATCTATGTCATATCTGAGGCTACTTCTGATGCTTCCTTTGTATCTTCAGATTTTTCCCACTTGCTTTTTGGAATCTTTTATAATTTTGGGGGGAAGTCATGTAGTAAATAATAAGATGTGAGGTAAATAGGCACTTGGTGTGAGGATAATGTTAATCTGGCTGGGAGCAAACATGAAAGTTTGCTTTAGCTGTAGGTTCCAGAGGCTTCAGATTCTTGTAGTGTTCTTATTTTTATATGCCTCTTGATTGTGTTCTTCCTGAGTACTCCTTAGAGAGAATCTGCGTCTTGCAACCTTTTCAGCTAAAACCCACTGTATTATACAGGAACATACCTGTTGGATGATCAGGTGTATGTGGGAGCAAGTACCCTATAAACTTTTGATGAAATATCAGTCTTAGAGGGTCTGTCTCTGAAAAATTCCTTCACAATTCTTTTTCCAGTCAAATAGCCTTTTTTCCTACTTAAATGGAACAGAAAGCCTGGAATGGGATAGAATGCATGGAATGACCTTGTTGGAGAAAAGAAAGTTGTTGATGTTCTGTTTGTTTACCTTTTTTGTTGTAAAGAAAAGAGTGACACCTTCCATGCCCTTTACACAGCAGTGATGAAAACAAAAGTATCTTTCTTCCAATTTTTTTTTTGCATGGATAGATTTTTCTTCCTTAAGACCTCAAGCTCCAATATCACATATTTAAAATTGTCTTTCTTCTTAAAATAGATACCTTCTAAGATTACTCTGTACCATATCACTTTAACAATTTCAAAAAAAGCTATCATTAGGTTTGGTTTAATTGATCAGAACAGTCTGGTCCCAAGTTCATGTTTGAAATGACAAAGACCTAGAAAAGCCATTACCAGAATTGGAATTCACATAATTTAGAAATAAGTATTTATTGTGTAAAGGTACTAACATGGTTCAAAGAAGATAACTTACATATGGTTAAAAGTATATGAACCTAGCTTCTTAGAATCAGCTTAGAAACACCAAGCAACTTCTGAGACACTAGAGTATAATCGAATTCAAATATCTGATTAGAATACATTCTGATACTTAAGTAGCTATCAATCTTATAATAATATAATTAGGTTTTTTTATTATATGAAGAGAACCAGGCAATTAATGGCTTTTGTTTGGGGGATGATAGTAGAAAGACTAGACTTTCCAGAATTTGGTCAACGTGGAGTCTACCTGAGGGTAGATATCAGAAGCAGAGATAAGAAAAGGTAAAAAGAATTTGTGTGAATATGGCTTACCATTACTAATCTCTGAAATCTGTGTCTTTGCTCTCTATAGTCCTACCATAAGATAAATGAAAGAATTTTAAAAAGTAGAAACTTGTTTGTAGGTTGGAAGCATAATCAAAGATTAGCCGTACACCCCAGGTAACTACTCCTACTCCCATAATTGTGGCAGTAATCAAAGATTAATATTCTTGTCATGAAAAATAGAGATAGAACTTGTTGATGTAAATCTTGTGTATAAACCAACAGAAGTTCAACAGTCTTAAAAAGTAATTTAAAATGCTTCTCAGCTTTGATTTATATTACATAGGCAGCCTAACTATAAAGCTGGCAGTTCTCTCATTACATATGTAACTCTACCATGGCTCATTGAAACATTTTCCTACTTCTAAACCTCTTCTTAAAAATAAATTAGCATTCTGATTTGCAATATTGTATTTTAGATCCTTTCTTTTAGAAGCAATATATCTTTCATTACTCCTCAGACAGTGTAGACAGCTATATTTATGTTTATTATATTTCATTCAATCATTAATATAAGCTTCAGCAGCCAAGAACTCAATTTGGATTATCAGTAATTACCTGAAACAATGTAGATGGGATACCAGAAATAAAGCTTTCCCTTTGTGACCCTTTTAAAATCAAAGTACCAGTGCTCATGGTCTGAGACTTGCTACTTCAAAAGATGACATAGACAATTTAGAATGATATTGCCCAAGTGCTGTGTTTTTTCACCACTTCTTTTGGAACAAATTTAGATGATAAATATGGCCCAGTGGCTAGGAACATAGATTTCAGTGTCATTTAGAACTGCTGTTGAAGCCCTTGAAGCTCTGACCCTGATACCTAATTTTATACCAGCTTTACTCTCTTTAAACCTTAGTTTCCTCTAAAATAGAGGTAATAAAAGTACTTCCCTCAAAAGAATGTTTCAAGTACTGAAAAATGTAGCACTGTTAATATGTGAGCATTGACACTAGAACTGAGTAAGCATTCAAAAAATGTTAGCATGATTTTAATAATATTATTTTAGCCAGGAACCCTAAAATTTGTAATTTTCCCATATTCTGGGGAAATGGTCATTGAAAAACAAAATGGTATTAATTCACTTATCCAGGAAAGGTTACCTAGTAAGTTTATATTTCAGATTTTAGTCTTGGACATTTTGTCACACTATTGGTATGTGTGCTTGTATGTGTATGTATGTACATTTACTTTGGGGGAGTGGCAGTGAAGTCTGTTAGTACAAATTACATTTATGATTATATTATCTTGCCATCTGGAGTTTTTTTTATTCCTCTAGAAATAAAATATAAATTCCTTAATCATGCACTGTAGATCTGTATTCTGAACTTCATTTTCTACAGTTGGAGGGTTAATGGGAAAAGTTTTACAGACCCCATTGCTGCACTTGGAACCTGCCCCAATTGCAAACTGCACTTGCTCCAAGGCAATAATAGATGATCGTCACCTCTTCTACTAAATATTCTGGATGCCTCGCACCCTGGCCTACACTTTTACTGGTCTAGGTTTTTTTCCCATAGGTTTTGAAGTAATTAACTTCCCAAATGGCTGGTTGGTCTCATTAAGGGATGGTACCCTGTCAAGGACTGTGTTGGTTTCTGCTGCTCATCAGGGTTAGCCAAAGGAAATGCAAGCAGTTCGGTCTGTGCATGACCTCTATTCCTGCCACCAGGGATGGGCCTGCTACTCGGTTTGGGGGCTCATTTTGCAAGCACCAGCATGATGAAGGGCAGAAGTGGCTGTCCAGTGGTTCTCCAGCTTCTCTTCTGCAGTGGGCACTTTCTCATAGGCATTGATGGAAGACACAAAGATGTATATACTTTGTGCCCATTGCTAAAGGTGCCTGTCTGTAAATCCATCCCCTTCCTCTATAACCTGCCACTGTGATTCTGGCATTTTTCTCTTGCTTACTGTAGGCCATCTTTGTTTCCAAGCTTCAGGGAACTATTACACATCTTTGAGAGAATACTGAATTCCGAATCACAGGAGGCTGTTCTAGTTTAATCAGTCTCCTCTGTCTTTCCTTATATTCTGAACCTTTCTCAATGCAACGCTCTAGGAACAGTCTCATAAGTGATCTCTTATTTCTTGCCATTACATATTATAAAGGTTCTGCAGATTTTTGGTGAATAATCCAAACCAGGGATAGACCATCCCCCATTACACAAGAACAAGACTTGATCCTAGTTATTGATGTAGAATTACTTGGGGAGAGGCAAGTATAAAGTTCATGAGGGAAAGCATCCTCTGCCAGGCACTGACATCACATTAGACCAATACACCATAGATGAGACTCTATCTAGTTGAGATACTGCATCATGACTGAAGTATTACATTCCATTTTCCATTGAAAGTGGAATGGCTTGTTTCCATCCAGTCATCAAGCAATTAAATTCCAGATTCTTATCCTGAGAGTCTGCTTTCTAACATGTCTACTCCAACTAACTGGTTTAGTTTGGATTCCCTGAAAAGGAGACCCTGAGACAGATTTGGTGAAAGTGGTTTATTTGGGAGGTATATATTCGGGTCCAGTCAGGAGATAGGACTCACAGAAATTTGAACATGGAAGGCTTCATAAAAAGGAGTATAAGCTATAAAATGAGACAGGAATAACACAGATTAGCTAGTAAGGCGTAAAGAGGACTCTAAAGAATATAAACATAGCAGAGGTAAGGCAAAGTCCCTGTCCCTAATGTTGCAATAGAGTGATAAAGGCAGTCCTCCAGTGGAGGGCCTCCAACATTCCAGCCCCCTAACACTGCCCTAGGCTGAGATCCAGACTTTGTTGAAGAGGATGCGCATTCAGCTTTGTGAGTTCACTGAGGCTGAAATGATGCCTGAGGGTTGCCAAGGAGAGCCACCTGAAGGGAGATGCTGTGCCCCTGCGAAGCTGTTCTAGGGGCTGCCATGGAAAAGCATTTATGGGAGGGGCTGTGCTGAAGGCCTTGTGCTATAAAACCACCTGAGAAGTATGCCACAAGAAGCTAGTCCTACAGAGTTGATTGACAGGTGCTGGGAAAACTCTGTGTGCTATGGTAGTTCGCTTAGAGGACTGCACTGAAATCAAGAGGAGACAACTCCCTTCTTCCAGTACCTTCTACTGAAACAGCTTGAAATTGTGCCAACTGGCAGAGGAGAAACTCCACAGGGCTCATTTCCATTATCAAAGAGCAGGAAATAAAGGCAAGATTTAGAGCAAATAATTTGGTGACTTCCCTAGGAAACAAAATGAGGGAGTAAGGAAGTCAGATAGGAAAAAGAGAAAATTCATGAAATTTTCATTTATCAGCAGGCCACTCTTCTGGAAAACTGGAGTCCATACCTACTGGGGATCATGTGATAGAATTTCTGGAACACAACTCAGAGTTGCCTCATAAAAAGAGAAGAATCTTGGGTTCTTGCTCACAAATTCTCTTTCCTCGTTAGTTCGGCTTGTTCCTGGGGTTGCTTCTTCACCTGTACCTCTGGGCTATCTGTGTAAACCAAAATCAGACCTATAGTCTGAGAATGACCTCAGTCAGAGAAGTAATGGAAGTAGTAGGCTCACATGGAAATCTTGTGAGGTCACCACTTAGGGAGGCCAAGCAGACATAGGCAAGAAGTCAGAAGCGTTCACTGCTCTTAATATGTCTGGATCTGATTCACTCAAAACTAGAATGAAGTTGAAGACAAAAGAAGAGTATACCCAGAATTCATGTTAAATAGAACTGTCTAAGCATTTCACATGGTGTGTATAAATTCTACAACTTCTGTCTAAGTTCTGAAACCTTCTGATAATGATAATGGTTATTAACATGTATTGAATACTTACCATATCCCAGGCACTGTGTGAACTAATTTGCTTGCTTCATCTCTTGCTCACAGTAAAACAAAAAGTTAGATACAGTTATTATTGTCACATTACAGCTAAGAAAACCTTGGTTCAAAATGTTCAGGTAAGTTGCCCCAGTCTGCCAAGGTAGTGATTGCCACAGTTTACTCACCTCTGGTCCTTAGATTCCTAATCCCACACTCCTAACCATTGCGTGGTGCTGCATTTCTGTCTGCTTTATATGATGTACTCACGCAGAAAATGTTAATCAATAAAAATAGGCTTCAAAATAAGAACTCTGGAATTCAACCATCTGAAAAATATTAAGTGACATTCTTTAGATACTCTAAAAACGCCAGATTTGTCTTCTTGCTTCTTATCTCTTCAAATTTAAACCATTCTGTATACTGTCAACTTCTCTCTGTTCCCAAAATATTTGCTTCTTTGTATCATCTCAGCAAATCAATGTATTGTGACTGCATCTTGTTAATCTATTCC
The DNA here is from genome assembly GCA_032199065.1 of Smutsia gigantea. NCBI lineage: Eukaryota > Metazoa > Chordata > Mammalia > Pholidota > Manidae > Smutsia > Smutsia gigantea. The sequence continues at coordinate 763,449 of JAVSCE010020116.1, read as the reverse complement.
AACCAAAACATTTCCTTCATCTCCTAATCCCCAGGGCACTCTTTTATTTCTAGCTAATTACATACTTCCTTACAGTATTCTTTTATTTTTATATTAATACTTTATGTTAATTTTATATTTTATACTGTATCTGTTTTAATTTACAAAATAATAAGCTCTTTGAAGTCAGGAAATGTATGTTATGAGTCATTCATATTTGCTACAGTGCCTATGATTATTGAGTCCATATTAATTCAATAAGGACTGTTTGAATGGACATTATTAAAAGTAGGAATAGTAACAAGAAGACATGGGCTTTTTGGTCTTAGAGAGAGAATTAACAAGAAAATTCCATTATTCAAATTCAGAGTGCTCCATTTAATCAAGTTTCTACTGTATGATGATCCTTCTTCTCTGTGCATAATTAAAGCCCTCCCAAGCAGATTAAATAAGCGGAGATGAGGCTTTCCTTAATTTTATTTTCCCTCTTAAATTCAGCCAGCATTAAACAGAGAGATGTTCTGATCTTCCAGTCAGCATTCACTTCTTCCTCCTCCAAAGCAATGCTTGTAGCCTTAAGTTTGTAATAGTTCAGTGAAAACCACAGAGCAGAGGTCATGTTCGCGAAGGGTCATGCATGCACTTATTCACGATACTGACAGGACTGTGAGATCTTGGAGAACTTTGTGCCTTTACTTTGGAATCCATAAGCAAACCTAGCAGAGGGATTTGTATGTAGTGGCACCTTGTAGAAATAGGGGTCTTGTTTGATTTACTGACATCTAGAAATATACCTACCAAGATAATAATTACTATATATGGAAAACAAAGCTGTAGATGTTTTCACATGCTTTCCTGTTTTTCTCATTTGTGTGTGATGTAAGTATAAAATTTCCATTTTAAAAATGGAGAAACTAAGTGTCATGGAGGGTGAAGGTGGGAGTAATAACATTTTGGAAGCTCCAACTACACACAGTGTAGTAAAGCGTATGTTTTATACAGCCATTTCATTTTATACTGATTAGCCCAGGGCACCAAATGTGCAGAACTATGCCATAATTGAGTATTGTATTTCCATTAAATGAATGAAATGAGGCTCAAAGAGATCAAGGAAATTGTCCAAGGTGAGACAGCACAAATCGAGTTGAATCTCAAGGGTTTCTGACTTCCAGGACCACACTCATTCCCTGATTACCTACTGCCGTATCTGAGAGGCAAAGAAATAAAGGCAGGATTCCTGACCTCAGGAAGTTTATAATCTTATTTATGAACTGAATCTGAAAGCCAGTGGAGGCAGTTTAGGAGATTGTTTTCTTTCTATAAAGTGTTCTTTTATCCCAAACGTCATAATGATTTTAGAGTAAAGATCTCAGATTTTAGTTTGTGTAGTGATTACCCTAAGAGCTAATTAAAAAGGCAGATTCTTAAGCTGCACCCTCCTGGCTTATACCACCCCCCAGTTGATAACGATGCAGATCACCTCTTCAGAACCCTGTGGAAAAACTCTTTCGAAAAGAGTTGAAATAACCATCATTGAGCTGTAAACTGAATGCACAGCCAGAACGAAACGTATGAGTGGATAAATTGCCTCCCATCTCCCCAGACTCAAATAAAAAGCAGAAAGAACAGAGATCTCAGAAAAACCAAACCAAAACAGTAATCAAAAAACAAAAATGATAAAGAGCAAAAATACATTTATTTCCTTCGTATAAGGTCAGGCTCTTCTATACCAAATCAGCAGAGGCTCTGCTTGGCAACTCTTGGCAGGAAGATGAGTACCACCAAGGCTTCTGAGAACACGGTGCTGTGGAAGAGTTTGTGAGTACCGGCTGAGCGCCTCTTCAGACTGTCACTTGTATGTCAGCCTTAATTAAAGGAAAACAAGAAGGAAGGCAGGGACAAAGGCAGAGAGGTAGAGAAGGAGGGCTGTAGGCAAGCCTGAAGGTAGGAGAAAGAAAGGAGAGAGGGCAGAGAAGAAAACGAGATGGTGCAACTGTAGGAAATGGCAGTAACAGAAAAATAAGAACAGATTTAGAGAAAAAGGGAGTAATCATGCTCCACTGTTGTAAGCTGGAGAGCCAGAGAGGGCAATTCTACTGCATGCTTTATTAAACTGACTTCTCCATTTCTCCCCAGGCTGGACTGCACAGAGGAAATTCATTAGCTCCATTTAAATGCACACCCCAGAGCCCACCTTCAGTTTCCGGCAGAGCACAACACATTTCACATTGGATAAACCACTACAACTCTAGAGAATGAATTTTTTAAAAAAACTTAAATCAACCTTCATGGAACAGTTTGTATTCTTATGATTTTTTCATTATAAGTGAAGAACTGCTCTGTAGACAAGGACTGGGAAAAGTCATTATACTAAATAATTCATAGTAGAGAATTTTGTTGTAATGAGATCAACAAGGCACACTGCTCTAGGCCATTGGCCTAAGCTTAGAAATAATTTTATTATTGCAAACTTTTTTTCCCATATTGGTTCTTGTTAAAATGGAATTTAACTATGCAAATAAACTTACATATATTTACAACTCAAGAAATGAATACCAGTAACACATACTCAAAATTTTAGAATCATTTTTCACTACTCATGTGTTAGCCCCATGTCCAATAAATGACCACGTTCTTTTCTCTACTGATTTTTCCTTTATTCCTCCTGGATAGTCCAGGGGTGCCCTTTCAGACTATCATTCCTGTAAAATGACCCTTTAAATGATCTGAGACTTTCTTCTTTTCTATGGACTTCAGGGGTTCCATTCTTATGACTTTAATTACCATTTATGTCCTGATAACTTCCACGATTATACTTCTAGACCACATCGGTCTCCTAAGAATTATTTGTATAGAGTAGTTCCCCCTTATCCATGGGACTATGTTTCAAGACCCCCTAGTAGATGCCTGAAACTATGGATAGTATCAACCCCTGTAAATACTATGCTATCCATACATAAATATATGTGCTTTCTATATATACATAACTATAATAAACTTTAATTTATAAATTAGATACAGTAAGAGATTAGTAACAATAAATAATAATAAAATAGAATAATTATAAAAATGTACTGTAATAAAAGTTTGGGAATATGGTCTCCCTCTCTCTCAAAATATCATTTTGTACTGTACTCACCCTTCTTCTTATGTTGATGTGAGATAATAAAATACCTATATGATGAGATGAAATGAGGTGAAGGATATAGGCATTATCATGTAAAATTGGGCTGCTATTGATTTTTTGACTATTTATCAGAGGAAGATTGCTTGCAGACCACCATTGACTGCAGGTAACAGAAACTACAGATAAGGGGGGGACAACAGTATTATCAACTGTCTAAGGTTGTTTTATGTGTATGTTTTACAAACTAATGTCCAAAATAGAGCTTTTCATACAACCCCCAAGGCACACTTTCACCTCCCCCTGTAATCATCAACTCAGAGAATGGCATCACATTCATCTAGTTGGTTAGGCCGGATGCCCCTTACTCCATCATCCCTTCAAATTTCCACCATTGGAGACACTTTTAGAAGGGGAGAGCGATGTTTCCCAACCTGGGACCCACATGGCCAGAGACAAGATAGCAACAGTAATCATTGACTTATGGGTGACCTCCATCAGCATCAAAGATGGGAGGGTATAAGTAATGGAAGGAGTCCTGGATGGAAGAGATGAATAATCTATTCAAGAGCTTTTGTGAGGAATCCCTGGGCACTTTTCAGAAAAGTCTGTAGAGATACTTCAGGAAGAGGAATACCTAGCAAGTAAATCTTACACCTCCATATATATTATTTCAGTGAAATGGGATGATGATTCTGGAGTCAAAAGTGGATAAATGGATGACACCAATATAATAAACACATATATTTATTCTAGGAACAAGGATGTAGGCTATGGAAAATGGGAAAATGGCACAAATGAAAGTAAATATGATTTACATACTTTTTCAGATTGCAGTTAATTTGGTTTTGAGGAAAGTTATGTTATTTCTTAGAAGTTTCAATATAAGCTAAATAATTATAATAATTAAATTTTAATCGCAGTGATATATGTAGATGAGTTAAAAGCAGTAAAGTTTGATGAATTAGGATGTTTGTCAAGGTGAAGTTTACTTCCAGAAATGGTACCCTAGCTAGTTGCCTAGTAACATTCTGGGATTAAAGAAAGAACTAAACCTAGGGAATGGAGAGCTACTAAGAGGCTAACAGGAATAAAAGGATATTATGGCAGGCACTTGGCCTCCATCAACAAGTTAAATATTTAGAAATCAAGTACAAACCTGACAGCCCTGGGAAATGGGCCATTCAGGATCTACAGAGTAAGTCGGCTTCCTAATTACCTGGCTGACAAACAGAACAGATTCTTCACCATCATTCATCTCTTTACATCACCAGAGTTCTAGACAAGGATACAAAATACCTAGATATCCTAACGAGGACTATACAATAGAAAGGAGTTGCTTTTATCAGGTATTTAGAGGTGGTTCTCCCCATTATTGCACCGGTATTGAGAAGGGTTTTAACACTTAAAAAAGAAATGTCAACCATTGTTTGTGACATTGTACACCTGTAGATTGGGAAATCTTTTAAACAAATCTACACTGGTTTTAGCTTGGCACAGGCAGCTTGCACAGTGTTAACCACAAGGATGCCATACTGACTGGCACACCATGCTTCAGTAACATGCTTCAGGTGGAAGAGAATTTCTTTAAAGCAGGAAAAATTTGCAGCTATGTGAACATTTAAGTTAGTGATCATGTGTGTGTATTTTTTCTTCTAATGGAGTCTATCAGTCATTTGCCTAAATCTAATCAAAGCAGTCTGAATCACCATTGATGTCAGAGCGAGAGGCCTCTAGTATATGCAGCCTGTTACCCGTCAGGGAGGCGGTTTTCACTGGTTCTCCACAAGGGCTCAGAGGAGTTCCACTTCCCTGATAGACTTTGCAATAGGAATTTGTCCCACAGCCAAAATTTATGAAATAATTAGGAAACTTTATTACATACTTTCTGTTTGTTGTTATGATTTCTGTCTGAATAAAGGATGTCCACAGCCATCACTCTCAGGGCTTTGCCACCTTCTTTATTTTAAAGACTTCGCTCTGCCTAATAAACTTACACAGTCTCATAGATATGGGAAAATATTGTGTTCAAAGGGTTTTTCCTTTTCTTCTTTTCATTACACAATCATCAGCTATCAAACATTGTGAAATACCCGATGTGCCTTTTCCCTTTGCATCTTTAGATTTTTCCGACTAGAAAATAACTTCTACAATTTTGGTCCTGGAGACCAGAGAGCTGGCAGTGTTGCAGATGACAGTATTTCTTGGCTGTTTCAGCCACATCTGACTGCCTGCATTTCTTTTTCCTGGGCTTAATAGGAACCTTGAAACCACAGTCAAAACACAATAAATGCTAGTCTGAGCTCTCCCTCCTGCCCCATTGATACTTTTCCTGAATATAATATATTTATTTCTATTTCTTCTTTCATCCCTTTTCCTTTTTTCTTTTGTGATTACCTGGAGAACTATTTCTTCCAGTTCCAGAAGAGCAGCTGCTGCTATAAAAGTCCCCTGAATTTTATCCCTGTGACAAGGAATCTTATGCTGTCATAAAGACACCTCTAGCATCCCTCTGTACCCTTAGGCACAGAGATAAGGAATGCATCTGGGAGCAAATAGCCGCAAACCACATGAGAGTTGCCTGACATCAGAGAGCCCATATCTGGCTAGTGGTCAGCCCAGGCCTGGCGTCTAGCCAAGGAATGCTGGGAGCCGTGGAGGGGATTTAAAGCTATTAAATACTCTAGCCAATGTATTTTTGCAGTAAAATTAGAGCAGTGGTGTCTAGTCAGTCGATAGCAGCATTACATTTCAGGGTTTATTTTCTTTCACAAAGTTTTTTGAAGGTCCACTGATTACACTGCAGTTTAGCAATTGGTAAGCCATATTATTCCTACAGGTCACCTGGGAATTAATATGCTTACATAAATTAACACAGAAACAAAGTAAATCATCTGTATAATATTTCCAAACTGCCACTTCACTTTGTCAATATAGATTTGATGTAACCTATTGTAGCATTTATTAAAATACGAATAATGGTCCACAGAATCCCATATTACAGTCTTCACCATCACTACTTGTGATCAGCCTCTGTCTGGGAGCCAGCAACTCAACAATGACCTCAAGTCCCCAAATGAAAGGTTCCATGGGGACAGGAGATGCTGTGCACCTCCAGATTAAGACCCATGCTCAGAATAAAGTTGCTACGGGATCAGCTTTGACCCAATGCTCCAACTCTGACTATGGGGGTCTGTCTGACTCCCCCACCCCAGTCTATTCTATATACCCAGTTTTCACAACTGGGCTCTGTTCTTCATTGAATTCTGGTAAAGGACTTAAAATCATGTCTTTTTTCTTATCAATGCTGTAGAATTTTTTTTAACATCTGAAGTATATGCTTATGGGACCTACCATTGAAAGCCTTGATGAAAGAAGTGTCCTTGATGGCAGCCAAGGAAAAGACATATTTTCTTGTTCAAAAATAGAAAAAGCTGTTAATGGGAACCCACATGTGATTTAAGCTTGTCACATTTGACTCCTCCTGCCAGGACCTTTGAAGTAAATGTCCAAAGAAACAGGAGCAAGTCAGAGTTCATTTGGGAAGCAGCAGCGCAGCATCTTTAGAGAATGATGGCAGCAGCCACAGCCCAGAGTCCTTGTTCCGCTCACTCTGAGAGGCATGCTCCACGTTCCATTTATTCAGTCAGTTGCAACCAAGAAACAAACCAGAACCTTCTTTGCATGTGCAGCCCTGATCCTGAAACCTAGTTAGCAAGCCCAGCCTCCTGGCTGTCAGCTGCACAGCCAACTAAACTTCTGAGTGTCCTCCAAACCAGTAGGCTGCCCAACTGCTGAAACCAGCCACAATTTCAAACAGACTGGAATAATCAAATGTGCCTCCTGAAAAAATGGTTAACTTTACTGTCAGCAAACTTGCTCAAGGAATGATATCCAGCTTTACAGAGCCGCAAGACTATTGCAGATCCTGGAGACAGAATGATACAGCCAAGAAAATGGATCAGCCCTCTGTAGTATGTCTTAAACCATATACCTCTTACTGTAGTCAATTCTTTCTCTTGAGCATCTTCTTTGCTGCAGGAAAGCTCTTCTGTGTATTTACTCATGGAGTTTTTGTTTGACCAAAAATTTCCCAAATATCAAGACCATGACCCAAACTTAGGATTACATGACTTTGGCAATGTTATTTAACTTCTCTGGGGCTCAATTTTCTAATTACAAAATTTGGAAATCCAGTATCTGTCTCATAGGATTAAATGAGAGAAACCTATGTAAAGAATTTTGTCTGATATCTTGGTATCGGCTCAATAAAATGTTAGGTACTGCTGTAAAATATATCAAGATTCTTATCATCACAATTATTTGACTAGAAAGACCAAATGCAACCATGAAAACCCATGTTTCTTGTTTTCCTTCATTATAAGACTTTAAGAGTGTGGAGTCTGGAAAGTGATGACCATGGGCAGGTATGCTTTGACACACTTACCTTTTATAGAAAGTGTATAGAGATGACAGTCAGTGATTTATGATCACCATTACCAAAAAATGATACTCAATTTGTTCAAGTCATAGAATTTGGGGCAAAAGGAAAAATAAAAGGTAGGAAAGAAGGGGACATAGGGAAGAAGTAAGAAAAAGAACAGATGAAAGAGTAGGGAAGAAAGGAAAGAAGAAAGAGGAAAGGAAGAGATTCTGTTGTTTTGTTTCAGGTTCCTGGAAGAACTCAAGAAAATACAACTGATTATCCCTTTGTTGGAACCGGAAGAGAAGATTGGGTTTATCTAACATAATAGGATTGCCATTTGCTATGGTCTGAATGTGTTGGCCCAAAATTTATGTTGAAATCCTGCCAAAGGTAATAGTATTAGCTGGTGGGGCCTTTGGGAAGTATTAGGTCAGGAGGGTAGAACCCTCATGAAGGGATTAGAGCTCTTATAATAGAGGTCCCACAGAGCTCCCTAGGGCCTTCTACCTTGTGAGGATACAACACTAAGTCTGCTGCTTGGAAGAGGCCCCCCCAGTCATGATGGCACCCCGATGTCAGACTTTCAGCCTCTAGACCATGAGAAATAAATTTCTGTTGTTTGTAAACAACTTAGTCTATGGTATTTTGTTACAGCAGCCTGAACGGACTAAGACACCCTTTCTTTGAGAAACTGCAGATGTATGGAACTGATGGTATTGTTAGCCATTCTTTCACAGTTTGCTTTGTTGACAATAGGAATAGGCTCTTCTGCTTTCCAAATTTCCTCACAGACTCCAGTGGGCTGGGTGGCTAGTAAGGAAGAAGTAGGTGGAGCTAAAGGCACTTCAAAGTAGTTATTTTCAGAGACAGCTGCAGGGCCTCAGAGTTTTATGGGGACCTCACCTCATAAAAGTCAAGAAAAAATAATAGGAAAGATAAATGTAAAATTCATGTTTTATGAAAAAAAAACTGGAGTCAAAGAAAGTCAAGTTTGGGTGGCAATAGAGTAATAACAGACTAAGGGGGAAAATGCAGCTTGCAATCTTGAGCACTCCACAGAAAGTTAGTTTGTCTTGTTCAGGAGCATGAATAGGCTCTGAGCTAAGTCAGAGCCATCATTACTTAAATACATTTTATATTTAAAAAAACAAACACACTGGTGTTAGTTAAAGTGAGAATTTATAAGAACAATTTATTAAGGGAGACAAACAAAACAAAAGCAAAATAAAACACAGAAGTCCATCTGATCCCGGCAGCTGCATCAACAACAGAGGAACATTTAGAAAAGAATTCTGCAAATGTAAAGAATTGTATTAAGAAATTTACATAAAAACCATGTATAATTTCCTAATGTCGCCAGGAAGTGATTGCCAAACAGATCTCAGAAGCCAACGTGAGCAACAGTTTGTTGTGAGGGTTGAGCCAGGCCAGGTAGGGTTTAGCAGACACAGTCTAGAACGTGGAGTTAAGTAAACCCAAGATGAGCACCTAGTATATGCCGAACACTGTACGAGAGGAGAAGAAGGATGACCTCACAGTGAATCCATAAATGTGGCAAACAGTACTCAGATAACCTAAAGTGGCCTATTGAATTGAAATGCCACTGTCTCAATTTCCAGGACATGACAGAATCAAAAAGAGTTGTTTGAACTTTTTTAGCCACAGCTTCATTTAGGGAATTGTAAGCATTCCATTATTCTCCTTATAGACTCAAGACTGCTCAGCTCTGAATTTGTACAGTTTCTGCACAAAGAATCTTTATGTTATCACACATAAAATGTTCTGGATTGTACGGTGGGGTAGTATTCAATGTTCCACTAAAAACAAAGAGAGGGCACTAGGGAGAGAGAAGGGATAGAGGGGAGGGAGAGGCACACTCTAGCTGATTTCCACAGAATCATCCTAAATTCGCACCACAGAGGTCAATAAGAATTCAATATTCAGAAAAAGACATTATGGAGACTTGTATTTTTCAACACTGAGTTTGTGTGGAGGAAGAGGGAAAAATATCTCCCATGAAAATTTGAACTACAGTTTACTGTTTTTGCAGGTCGGCAGTATGACTTCAAGGTTCTAGTTTAGTCCAAAAATCCTCAATAGACAATTTAATTTGAAGTGGTCTTGGCTTGATAATGCTCTCAGGTGACTTGCAAAACACACACACAAAAAGCTTCCTGGAAGGAGGAGACATGAGAGTTCAATCCAGGACAGCAGAAGCGGTAAGATGCATCAAATGTGAGAGGCATACTGATTTCAGATGAATCTAAATCTAAAGAAATCAGGCAGCTTTTGTGAAATTCTGCTTTGTTAAGCACAGTGGTTTTCATACAGGCTCGGTTCTGCAAAACCATATGGATTTTAAAAATTTTGTTGGACTAGATTTGGAAGAATTTCTCTGTTCCTAGGCTGTCATTCTGACGTTGGTTGTCCTGGAGCTTTGAACTAAGAAGTCTGTTTGTTTTGATTGCCTCCTACTCTTTGCTCCTTATATCAGGTTCTATAGTACTTTCCTGAATTTCTATTTGTTTGTTAATTAATTCAACCAGGAATACTTACTCAGATGACTCAGAACTTCATGAGACAGATGGATTCTTGTCTTCATGGAGTTCAAAGACCTACCTAGGGATTTTCAGACTTACTAGTAAATGTCAAGTTTACTTATGAAGTATTTATGATGAGGGTGATCAGATCCCCCTTATGGAGACTCCAATTCAGAAAGTCAGGGATTGGTCCTTAGTAACTGTTTTTAACAAGATGCAAGTGAATCTGATGCGTGCTAAATTCTTGAGAACTCCAGATAGCCCACTGCTGTGTGCACATGCATATAACTTCCAAAATCCTAGAGTTGACTTTGCTTTATTTCTGCAAATCACTGCTCCTCATAGTCCTGGATCTAAAGAAAGAATCAGACTTAAACCTTGTCCATGAAAATTCAGTAAGGCAGTTTTGACCGAAGCCAGCAGAATCAAATTCTAAGTTGTTGGATTTGATGAACATAATGGACTCAGCCATGTAATTCTTAATTGTACCATTTGCCTCCACAGCATCTGAATTCCTGGGAAATGGTACCAATCTTCCATTATAGAGGACACACTCCCACAGTCCTATAACACAGGGCCATGCTTTCTGGGGTTCCTATTATGTGGTAAGTTCTCTATAGGCATTTGTTGAATTGAACAAGTCCCTTGAAGATTCTTAAGTCCCCTCTAGATGATCAAGGAAAAGTTATTTTAGAAAATGAGGTATTCCGTTAATAACAGACAATTCTGGTTCTATGTGGCAAATTGTATCCTTATTCCCTGGGGACACATGGGCTAATTGCTGTGTGTATAGAAAAATCAGAAGATCCCATTATATAATCATGTCAGACATCAGACATTTTATTTGCTTGTTACAAGCAAATTTGCAAAGCATGCCATGTTAAACACCCTGATCACTTCTCAGCTTGATTGTTGGACTAGAAAAGGAAGGAGAATGAGCAACGTTTCAGAGTTCTAGTCCTGCCTCTGTCACAAACAATCTCTATAGCCTGGGCTTCAGTAACTACACCTGTAGCATGATGAGATTAACCCACATTCAGTCTAAACTCTCAGGTCTACTCTAAAATTCCCATAAATCAATAGGTTGATAAACATAAAATGCAGGGTAGAGTTATCATTAATAATAATTTGATTAGAATGAAGGAACCAGCTATTGTATCTTGGTTACTTTCAATAAAAGACATTTAAAATATGATTGGGGGCATATTACAACCTGTTTGCACACTGAGTAGATACATACTCCCTCATTTACTTAGCGTCTTCTGTAGGTTTTCAGTTTAGGTAATAATGATACAACTTTTAAACTTGACATTGCTCCACACTCCTTATTCAGGATTGTCATATATCAAGTTATTAAAAGAGACACACCATCCACTTTCTTGGTGCTGTCTTCTCCAGTCTTTCCTTCACTTTCACTGTTAACTGTCTGACACACCATGCCTGTGGCTGCATTCTGAAAACTGAATGAGGGACAGTTGATGGTCAGGCTATGTTGTTCTGCTCTGAGGGCAAAGCAGCCTTTCTGGATCTGCCACTTTCCTGCTTCTGTGTGATATTGTACAGGCCAGAAAAGTGTGAGTGGGTCTGCGGGGTGCCTAATTTTGTGATGGCAGATCAGTTGCCCATAAGAGCACTTTTATTAACCTTTTGTTCTATGATAGGAAGGAGACGGCAGAAGTCAGCCTTTTACAACCATTTCACATGTTTCAAATTCTACTTCCAAGAAAACCCAAATAATTTTCCTTCCTGCTACTCCTGGCTTTAAAGACAAATTTTGAAAATTGTCATGTGCTGTATATTTGGTTTAACTCCTCTTATCTTTGTTATTATTAATTATTTTAAATAACAGCTTTTCTCTCCAAGTCAGTAAGGAAGCCCCAAATCTTGGATGTTATACAAACTTTATTCACAGGGGCACTGTTGACTGGGAGAAGGAAAAGCATGTTTCACCGTGGTGTTTATTAGGGGGCTTTCCTGATAATATTAATTTCTTAAGAGGGGGCACCCCATCTTATGCTGGGGAAATTGGAAGCCTAGCACCACAATCTGTAGGGATGGAAACAGCTATCCATAAATCTGCACAGTGTGTCTGATTCTGCCCCCACTGAGTAACTGTAATAGGAGTTCTATAGACACGGCAGGAGCTGAATCAGGACTATGGAGCAAAAGAAGGCTGCTGTCAGCGCTGTACGCGCATTACAGACAGTAGATGGCTGGGCATGCATCCTGCAACCGGACAGTCTCCTACTGAGCTAAGTCCTAGATTTAAAAACCATTTCTGTTTATTTACCAATACCTTGCTATTTTCTTTATCAAGTTTGTCACTGAGCCCTGTTTTGCATATGCTAGCACTTGCTCATGCATGCCTTATGGATATAGAAATTAGCATCTCATTAACTTGATAATTAGGCCAATGATAAACAGCTGTGTGGTTGCCATGTAGGGCAAGATTTCTACTGAAGTTACCTGCCATACACAATAGCAATGCGATATTTGTCACACTATCAATTATAGACAGACAACAATGGGAAATAAACTTCTTTCACATGTTTGCTTTCGCTGTAATTAAGATCCAAATTCATGCTCTGCTTTTGGAAAAACTATAATGCAGTGTTGTCTAACCATCTTGATAATGTACATTTTCAACTTGGCTTTTATATTTCACGTGCAGTTCAAACATCTCATATTGTGCATTCTGCTATAAATGACTATTTCCAAGATGTCTTTTTTTTTAACTCTCTTGTTTCCATTTCATGTTGTTGAAAGCATTGAGCATTGAGAATTTCTCACATCATTCTGTGTTGCTCTAGTTTCTGTCTACCTCACCCTCCAAGATGAGAACCTATACTTTGACCTTATCTTACTTCTAATAGATCTGCTGAAATCAATCATGTAAGAGATGTTAGTACACTGAAAACTATGAAAATATTTTTCTCAATTGTTGAGGCATGGCTCAATTCACATTTATTTCCTAAAGAAAGAAAAGAAAAGGAAAAAGAAAACAAAGTTTTTCCCTTCAATCCACATGGATTTAAAACTGGAAATGTGATTTAAAACAAAAAAACAAAAACTTAAACCAGACACCTGTCTTTCCAACTAATAAAGAAGGAACTCAGTGCAGTGCTTACAGCAAATTCATGGAAGATAATATGAAACTTCAGTTAGCTTCCTGTAGAGAAAAATAACAACCACCAAACTAATGGGTAATCAATGACCAATTGCTTCAGAAAAAATGGCTCCCTACAGAATTCCCTGGAAATTAATGTACTGCGTAGGAGGCATTGGGAAATATCTTAAGACTATCCAAGAAGCCCACCTTCCTTAACAAATAAGTAAGGTCTAGGGGTGCTATTTTTGCTAATAAAGACCTGGAGATGAAATGCTGTCTTCATTTAAGTTTCCCTGTGCTGTTCTCTGAATCACTGTATTAAAAACAATCTTCCCCCATAATTTCTGGTGCTGTAGTGGAGTATAGTTTATGTGAAAGTAAATCTGGAAAGATTACCTTTCAAAACTGCCAGATGCTTCACATTTTCTGGTGGAAATCTGGATTCTAGGTCTTTAATGATGTTTCCTGCGGTGCTCAACACTCAATCAGACGTATGCTTCTGGAGGGCCATATGAGGATTCCAAGGCTAACTTGGCCATTTGGCTTTTATATTTTTCCAGTCCAGCTGGGGGGTATAAATTTAAATTCTGGGGCCCCCAAGCTAAACTTCAGAAGGGGTCTTTGTTGATTTTAGATCTCCTGCCGTTGAAGTCCCTCCTTTCATAAACTTTCCCATGCAGTGCAGTTTATGATTATATTTATACCAATGAATAAAACATACCTTTTTAAGAAAGAAAACTAAGTTATTGCATTAATGATACAGGAATGTACGGGTTCTGTTGCCCCTGGCTTTCGCAGGTTTGGATTCAAGTTCATCCCTCCACCCAGTCTGAGTTGCATTAACATCCCCTTGCCTCTCCTTCTCCATCCATCTTGCCTTTTCTGTGACATGGAGTAGTGGTTATCAGCACCTCCTCTGTCGTCTGCAAGATGAACATTGGAATTTCAGCTCTTTTATTTTAAGGCTGTTGGATCCTGCGATGATTAACCCAGTATCTCTGATCTGTGGTTTACTCATCAATAAAATGGTGCTAATAATAGCATCTACCTCCTGGGGTTCTTGTGTGGATGAGGTAATATTGTATGCGAGCCCGTGGCACGGCATACTCATCAGTTAATGTTAGCCACTTTCTCTATGTGGGCGACGGCCTTACGGAGAGGCAGCAGGGGGCAGGGGCCTCTGGCACTCGGCTGTCTTGGTTCAGGTCTGTACTCAAGTGCCCACTACATATGTGGACTTACACAGCTTACCAACATCTCTGTGTTTCAGTTCCCTCATTTCAAAAATGGTAACAGTAGTACCTACCGCACGAAGCTATTGTGAGGCTTAAGTGAATCAGTCATTGGTCAGTAGTGAGTTCCACATACTTTTGTTAAATAAACCTGTGAAACACTTGAAATTTGGATTCTAGTCTGTAATGATATTTCCTGCTGTACTCAGCACTCAATCAGAGAAGGTTTCTGGAGGGCAGTGTGAGGATTCCCAGGCCACCTCATTTTGGTGCAACCTTCTCCCTGTGCCCCATTGTCCATGCCAATTCTCACAGTTGTGCCCTCAGAATTGGGGGCAAACACCTAAAGAGGCTCTTGGGTGCAGGAAAGCACAGAGTCACAGTAGCGTTACCCAAACTAGAGGTATCTGGTGAGGCAAGCTGGTTATTTAAGAAAAGCAAGCTGGCCTTGGGGATGCCCAGTCACGCAGTAGAGGCTGATAGAAGCTGATGTGCTCTGGGAACTCTTTCTTTCTAACTCCACTTACTTATCCAGGGACCTTTGTTGTTGTCCAGCCTCTGATCTTGTCAAGTGCAGCAGATACTGGGCACAGCTCCTTTACTGCTGGGATGTTTCTTGTGGGGCTTCCTGCCTGGACACACTGGGCATCAGCAGACCTCCCATGGGGCAAGTCTGGAGCATTGGCTGTGCTCTGCCACTTCCCTGCTTGTAAAATTCACTCACTGAAAATAGTATGTCCTTGTAACATGATACTAGTATCTCCGCCATCTCTGAGTGATGGTTGTATCATAATGTGTCTTAGCGAATGCATGTGTATTATTTTTCCAACTATATAGAAATTCCTCAGGAATATCTGACACTATGTATGACCTCAAAGCCTGGCACAATATTTAGCCTATTACAGGCACTCAGTACACTTTTGTGTTTTGATAATCCTGATAAAACTAGTTAGGGTTAAATTTGGTTGCAAGTGTCAGAAAAATCCCAAAGCATCATGGCTTACCCAAGATATTATATTTCCTTCCCTCTTATCCTCAAAAAAGATGTAACCTAAGGTTGATGTGGTAGCCCACAATGCCAGGGATGTAGGCTTCTTCTCTCTCATGCTTTGCCTCTTCCAATCATGACTTCCTTTCCTGAGATCATGTCATGGTCCAAGAAACTGCTGGAGCTCTAGCCATTGTGTTCCCATCACAAACAGCAGAAACATAGAAGGGGTGAATCCCTCACTTGAAGAAAACTTGCAGGTAATTGACCACCAGGCATTTTTGCTAACGTTCCACTAGCTAATGGACTGCTCATAGCTACAGGGAAAACTAGAAAATGTGGTCTTTGTTCTGGGTAGTGATGGGCCCTGCTAAAAGTCACAATCTGATGAGTAAAAAGAATGGGAAGTTAGACCCTGAGGATGACTAGCCTGCTCTGCCCTAGCTGCCATGCCTTTTTAGTTCCTGGTTCTAGGTCGTCCCCACTTCCCATGCTTTTTGTTTTATGTTCACAAAAAGAAATCGGTTTTGAAAAGAACCATTGGGCAAAAAAAAAAAAGATGGCGGCATGAGAAGTGAGGCAGAAATCTCCTCCCAAAACCACATATAATATGAAAATACAGCAAATACTATTCCTAAAAGAGTGATCAGATATAAGATTGCACCAGCCAGTCTACATCTGGGAAAAGAGAACATTTCATGGAAAAACGTAAAGTAATAAAGCCGTGACCCAGCGGGGCCCAAGCACTCCCCCCCACCCCAGCTCACTGGCGGGAGGAAGAGAATCACAGTGGGGAGGGAGTAGAAGCCCAGGACTTCTAAATACCCAGCCCCAGAAATCTACTCGGGAAGCACAAACCCACATTACATGGTGCTCTGGAGATTAAAGGGGTTGAAAACCAAAGTCAGAGACTGAGACTATGAACAGATTTCCACAACCAGCTGCCCTGGGACGAAAGAAAGGCGAGCGCTTTGAAAGACTTCCCAACAGTGAGAGGGCTGCTAAAGGGGCAAGGATTCAGGAGAAGGAACAGGTGAATAAAATCGTCCCAGCACACTCAGCCCAGCAGGGTGGGAACTTTCAGGAGCTTCCAGCACTCTATCCCCACGACTGGCAATGCAGCCTCAAGCACCTGCGCACAAACCCACCACCCCTCCAGACCAGCCAGAGGCAGTCCCGCCTACAGCAACTACACTGCTTAACTCAGAGGCAGCTCCCTGCACGCAGCTCACTGGTCCTGACAGCGGAGGGCAGGCACTGCAGCCAGGAAGCAGGAAAGAGTTCCTGCAAGTACCAAAAGATTTCACTCATCTGTGGAGTATAACAACAAAGCAAAAACTGAAGGAACAAAACAGCAGCAGGCTCTCAGAACCCAAGAATGTACTTGCGGTTACCAGAGGGAAAGGGGTTGGGGAGGGTGGGTGTGAGGGGGGGATAAGGGGATTAAGGAGTATTATGATTAGCACACAGAATATAGGGGGGCATGGGGAAGAAAGTATAACACAGAGAAGACAAGTAGTGCCTCTATAGCATCTTACTATGCTGATGGACAGTGACTGCAATGGGGTAAGTGGTGGGGACTTGATAATAGGGGTAGTCTAGTAACCACAACGTTGTTCATGTGAAACCTGAGTATATCAATGATACCTTAATAAAAAAAAGAAATCAGATTGATTTCTGTCATTAAATGTAACTAAAGAAGCTTAAGTAGTAAGCAGCACATCCATGTAACCATGGGTAATTTATATCTTATGTGTATTGATTTCAGAATTGGCACCATATTAATAGCCATGTGGCTGTGTTTGTTACATAGTTGTAAAAAGTGAAAAGAAATTAAAAATACCTAGTATTTGTCACATGTGTGCTGTATAATGGGAACCAGTTGATACCTAATTTAATCCTCACAGCAATCCCATGAGGCAGTTTTTATTACTCACATATAAAGACAGAAAATAAATCAAGCTGAAAAGGTTAAAAGTGTGCCCTAATCATGCTGTTGGTAAGGCGCATAACTGGGATTGGAGTCCAGGCATTGCAATGCCTGCATCCATTTTGTAACTCTTGTGCAAGACTTAATAAAAACTAACCGTTGAAATGTATTATAAATCATATAGGCATAGTTCTGCATCCTGTACATTTTAATTATCTGATATGTTTATTGTTCTTCATGATGATTTTAACTATCCTCTGCAGAACATAGCATCATATGGAAATCTGATGTGGTAACATACATACCTTTTAGAAATAAAAGCATAATAAATCATCTCAAAATTTCTCACAATTTTGTTGCTCTTATTATTAGAACATCCTTGATTTGAAGCTTGTGTCTCATACATCACATAGTGAACTGGAGGCATTCTTTCCTTCTTTCTAGATTTTCCAACTGTACCCTAGCATGGTTAGGATGAACCAGAACAGAACTAGGCCATGTAAGTGTGCTTAGAAGATCAGGAGTACACCATGAGGCACGGTAACTAAATTCTTTGCTCAACCCTTCCTCAAATGCATGCCCTTTTCAAAACTTCTTCCCATGTCACCTTTTCTTTGGTGTGGCCATATTAAGAACAAGCCAAAATGGTGTTCCAGTGGATGGGAGGCTCAAGTTTCAAAATAAAAGGATACAAAGTATCCTCAGCTATATTAATCTCTCTTACATGGCAATGGGAAATAAAGTATAGAAGACAACTTCCAGGATGACTGCTCAGCTCAGCCCCCTTTCTTTCAGAACTGCTCCTCACACATCAGTGCTATACTCTAGATCTAAGAACAGTGAGGTCACGTAGGACCCTGCAGAGTTGGTCCTAGGTAACCAGTGGGGGAAGTTCTGATTAGAGCTAGACCAATCATATTACTTCTTCTCCAGAGGTTTGTAATTAGGGCTGAGATAGTCAGCCACTGTAGGTTTAGAAATGATTGTTTTTCTTTTCCTGTGCAAAGTGATGAGGTTGAATACCTGTAGAGAAGTGAGGCACATGTGCAAAAAGGACCAAAGGTGTAAGATAGAGAAGTTGAGTGCCCCACATTCCCCAAGGCTTTCGCCTCCTGGTTCCCTCATTTCTTTCCTCTTTGCTTGCGTTGGCTCAATTTGATTTCTGTTATTAAATGTAACCCCAAGAACCTTAACTAATTCAGAAAGGAAACAGAGTTTAAGGGAGGCAAAGTGGGAGGAGAACTTCTAAAACAGTTTGCTACTGAACAGAAATGACGCAGAAGTACCAAGACCCCACAGAGACTCAGAGCAACCCTGTTGGTCGTACCTCTCCCATCTGTCCCAACTCAGAGTGGAGAACAATTTTCTCACTTGTCAGGCTACTCGTGACAGCATCTAATCACAAAATCTCTTCCAGAAAGACATTCCAGGATCTCTACCCTGCAAAATATTTGAAACTGAACTGTACCAGCTTATAAACAGACTCCCACTTTTCAGTGTAATGGAAACAAGAGGATTCCCTGTCCATATCTTTGGGCAGGGAAATCTCCTAGAAGCAATGAAGGCTGAAACCAAAGATTCTTGGAATATAAAGCATGAAGATGATCTTTTTCTTGGCACTCTTCCACAAGCTTTCAATCATTCTGTGAACTGAATTTATTCCCATATGTTTTTCATTCATTTACATTTAAGATAAAAATTATTGTCTCTGAGAACCATTTGATGAGTGGTGATTCAGTGATTCTTTTCATTGTGATCTCAGCTCAGCAATGATGCCTATCAGCCACGTGATGTTCCAGGAAAGTGGAATTGTTCCTGATACTGTCTAACGTCATTACTTGGTAATAATAGGCTAGCATAATTTCTTTTATTCTCCAGCAAAGAAGTTTGAAATAGGATCAATATCTGTTGTGTTGCTCTATTTTGAGTTCACTCCTTTTGAATTTATTTGCTGGAAAAAAAATCACATTCTAACTATGACAAAGACCCATTGTTTAATTTTGGGAAATCATGTATATCTTATACCGATTGTTGCTTCTGAGAATACATTAAGACACAATTCAAACCTTTCCAGCTCATTTTTGCACCTCTTGCCATAGTTTATATTATAGAAAAAAATGGTTACTTGATTTATTTTTTATTATTAGAAATACTGAAACAGTTTTTAAATATGGTCACATTTATGCTACACTGAGTTTCTTGACACTCACTTACTTCAATTCTTCTCCTGATATTGCCAATATGTATCATGTTAACATTTTTAAAAAAGGCATAAAGAAAACTAAAAAAAAGTCAGTAATGTAAAATATTTGAGCCATTCACCCCATTATCTGCCTGCCCACATCCTCTCTGATTAAATATAATGTCTCTTTTGCCTTCTCTGATGTTGTATCTGTTTACCTAATGCCAAAAATATCAAGTCATTTTGATAAGACCGTCCAAAATCAATGAAAAACATCCACTTACCAGGTGCCAGAGTGACATATAGCCCTACGCTTTTTCTTGATTGGGATTCTATATGAGGGAGTTTGCCAAGATGTAAAGATAAAATAGATATGGTCTTGGAGAGACTATTTTCATCATTTAAGAAAAAATATATATATTCCTGAGCCTTCACTGAAACTGTCCCACTTGGGTTTTTAGAATGACAAAAGGCATATTTTGCCTTATTTGCCTGTGAAAATATGCTTTTTTGAGAGAATGGAAAACCTATATTATTTGAAGTGCAACTTGATAAGTGTTTCATTTTTTATGAACCCCAGGAAAAGAAATTTATTCCATTTTAAAAGAAAATAGTAAAGATTTTTTATTCTTAGAACCATCTCTATTCATTAGAAATTGGTATCATTCCCTGAATATTTCCTATGTAGATGGAGAATTATTCATAAAAAATAGTAAAACTACAGTTTTTTCTTATGACAATTATTAGAGCTAACATTGAAGTTTTAATAAGTGCTGAGTATTTTGCAAATATTATCTCATTTTATCTTTCATAGCTCTAAATGCCCAATCAGTAACCCCATTTTACAAGTGAGAAAATGAAATTGTAATATACCTGCTTGTAGTCACATAGCCAGTAAAAGAAAGATCTGAGACTCAAACCTATGTTTCATCAGATTCTAAAAGCTCAGGGTCATAATTGTCTGAAAGTACATCCATTATGAATTTGTAAAATCATCATAAAGGAGAAGAGATGCTGGAATGCCAGGTCTGGCTCTGCCACCTACTCACAAAATAGGTTTGAGAAATGCACATACTTCTGCGTATATTTTTGTTTGTTTCCATAGCACAGGGATAATAATACCTCCTATACCTGAGAGGGCCAAAGGAAATAGTTGCTGTAAAAGTACTTTGAATTTGCCAAGTGCTCCTCATAGGTAAGGTAGAACTATTAAACTCATCCACATCCCAAATCTTAGAGCTTGCCAATGTGCCTGCTGTTTAAGGTCACATGAGAACCAGTGCTCTCTGGGCAACAGGGATGCGTGTGAGGAGTGATTGGTACTGATTGCTCCAGCTTTTCAAGTCATCTGTAGAAATAGAAAATATTGTGTTTTATCTGGGGAAACAAAATACTGTTTCAGAGTATTCACATTCTCATCAATTTCTCTTGAAGAACATATAATTACACAATGGATGGATCTGAATCCTGAGAGTAAAGAGTAAGAGAGGGAATTGCAGAAAGCTGTATGTTGTGAGGGGCGTGGTGGAAGGTGCATATTTGCATCCACTTCCTTCCCGGAAATGATGGTTTCATTTTCTGAAAGAGAAATGGTAATGATGGTTTATGAGAAAATAGACTGTTCTCTGAAAAATCTTGAGGAATATATTTGTTCTGAATAAAAAGTGGTTTCAGAACTGATCATAGAGGCTAATTTTTTGTCAACTTTAGAAAAGTTCATCAGGTGAACTAGTTTTGCTATTAGCATTCTTTCTCTTCCCTCTCCATGTATTTGCAATGTATATGTTTGTGAATGTATACATATGAGAGAAAAGGCAACATTAGTATTTGGAAAGCCATTTCCTAATGAGCACTTATGTATCTTCCTTTATCTTATTTAATCCTCCCAGTGACGTTGTAGGTGCTATTTTCAGATGCAAAGAAGAGGCTTGGAGAAGTCAGTGACCTCCATTCCTTGCCTCTGATAATAACCATACATGAGAACCTACTATCAGCCTGACATTTCACTTGCATTATCTCCAGTCTTCACAACACTGCCAGGTGACTACTATTGTTCTTCTTTTGCCATTGCAGATGCTAGTTCTCAGAAGACTTGAAAAAAATACCAAAAGTCATACAACTACTAAGACACACAGCTAAGAATCCATGCCATACTGTACCACCTTCAAAGCCCCAAACCATGCATCGTGATACAGACTACGAATGGTCAGTAAGTTCCCTGGCTGTTGGCAGGATTCAGCTACTCAAGACATCACCTTACCTTCTGTGTCATGTGATGCTCTCCATATGTAGTGACGTGTCTCTCCCAGGCCAGCAAGAGAGCATCTGTCTTTAGTGTGCTGAAACAGTCTTACAGAACATAATATTATCAGTGGAATGACGCACCATAATCTTTGGCATGTAATATAACCTTATTAAGTGAGCTATATCGCATCACTTTTGTTACATTCTTTTAGAAAGAAAGAAGACACAGTTTGCACTGCCCTCATGGAGAGAGACTTTATTACAAGGACGTGACTCATTGGGGGTCGCTTTAGAGTATGTCTGCCACAGCTAATATGCTGAATAATTCGACCCAGATTAAAATCAGCATCTAAATGTTATTATTCTGTTTCATATTATTATGTAAATTTACAAATTATTGAGAACTTAAAAAGGGTAAAATTTTCTTTATAAAATTATGTAGCTGACTTTTTCTTAATGATTTCATTGTAAGGATTGTCCCACATATCGAGTTGCTGATGGTAATTTTGTACCTAAACGTAAGTGCTCATAAGTATCATAAGCGGTGTTTTATTCTTTCAGTGATTCTTTCGATATTTATACTTCAGCTGAACTAATTTACCCTATAAAATTCAGAGGGAGATTTTCTTTCGAGTTATATCTAAAATATTTACCTATGGTTGAAAGAGAATATTTGGATATTAATAATAAATTTAAGTGATATACCTTGTTCCAGTGAACATAGTTACATTGATTACTTCTGATAGGACACTATATAATCACATAAGCATAGATAATGCAGAAGTCTAAGGATGTGAGATATAATGTTGAGGTAGGCATTAGATGATTCAGCTTCCAAAATGCTGAGTTTGGAGTTTGACCCAGTACCAAAGCAAAAGCCAGCAGTGTTGTTCCTGCTGATTTTCATTCATGGTGGCTTTAGAGTTGCTATTATAGCTGCATTTCTGACCCAGATTTAATTCTTATTTTTATTTATTTATGTCTTCTGCCATTTTCTTTTGATTAATTTCACCAGTTTTGGCTATTGGTGCTGTTAAAGAATTCCCTTTGAATTTTGTTATAAAAAAATTTCCTATTTCAATTAATTTGTTATTATTTCATTTTTTCTATTATATTCGGGTTTATCCTGCTGTTCCTTTTTTTACTTTACACTTTTTTGGGTTTTTTTGTGCTTAGCTTAAATCCTTAGCTTTTTTTCCAGCCTTTCTTATTTTTGTTTTTTTGTTTGCTTTGTTTTTTTAATTAAAATATAGTTGACATACAATATTATATTCATTTCATGGGTACAACATAGTGAATTTGATAATTATGTACATTCTGAAATGCTTACCACAATAAGTATAGTTGCCATCTATTACCATACAAGGTCATTGCAATATTATTGACTATATTCCTTGTGCTGTGCTATTCATCTCCATGACGTCTTTATTTTGTAACCAGAAGTTTTTAACCTCTTAATCCTGTTCACCTATCTTACCCACCTCTCAACTCAATTCCCCTTTGGCAAACATCAGTTTGTTCTCTGTATATTTATGAATTTGTTTCTCTTTTGTTTATTTGTCTGTCTTTATAGATTCCACATCTAAGTGAAATTATATGGTACTCATCTTCTTCTGTCTAACTTACTGCACTTAGCATGTTAACACCCTCAAGGTCCACCCATACTGTCATGAATGACAAATTTTCTTTCTGTCTTATGGCTGAATAATATTCCATGTGTATATGTACCACATCTTCTTTATCCATTCATTTATTGATGAACACTTCATTTGCCTCCATATCTTGGCTATTGGAAATAATGCTGCAATAAGCATAGGGATACATACATCTTTCTAAATTAATGCTTTTGTTTTCTTTGGGTAAATGCTAAGTGGAATTACTAGATCATATGGTATTTCTATTTGTAATTTTTGAGGAACCTCCATGCTGTTTTCCATAGATGATGTATCAATTTTCATTCCCATCGAAAGCGCACAAGTGTACCCTTTTCTTCACATCCTGGCTGACACTTATTTCTTGGGATTTTGATATTCGTCATTCTGACTGGTGTAAGGTGATATCACATTGTAATTCTGATATGCATTTCCCTGGTGATTAGTGATGGTGTACATCTTTTCAAGTGTCTGTTGACTATCTGTATGTCTTCTTTGGGAAAAATGTCTACTCAGGTTATCTGCTCATTTTTAAATCAAAATAACATTATTTTTTGGTGTTGAGTTGAAGGAGTTCTTTATGTATTTTGGATATTAACACCTTATGGAATATGTCATTTGCAAACATCTCCCCCCCCATTTAGTAGGTTCCCTTTTTGTTTTGTTGGTAGTTTTTTTTTCACTGTACAAAACGTGTTTACTTTGATATAGTCCCAATTGAATATGAACATTTAAAAACTACAGATTTTCCTCTAACTCCTTCTTTAATTACATTGCACAAGTTCTGACACATTGTAATTTCACTATCTTTAAGACCTAAGTGTTTAATTTTTTTAATCTATATACTCTGTTCCAGGAGCTACTTATAAGACTGATTTCTTATTTAACTGATGCCTTGTTTCAACAGACCTTTTTATTGATTTTCAGTTTAACTCCACTTTGGTCAGAGAAAGTGACCTGACACTTGTTTTCCTGAAATTCATTGAGACTTTATATATTGAAATATGGTCAATTTTATAAGTCGCTTGAACATTTTAAGATTAGACATTCTTTCATTGTCTTTACTTGATGAACCGCAAAATCTTTAACAAATTAATATAATACAAGTTAATTTCTCACTCAGGTGGAAGTCTAGAAAAGATACTGGTAGTCATTTCAAATAGTTATTCGGGATTTACTCTGCTTCCAGACTGTAGCACCACCATTTTTGAAATGAGACTCTAAGGTAATATTGTAGATTATTTCCATTGTGAGTGGTCACAAGGGAAAACAGGTGTGGAGACTATTTTAGCCACATGGCCACCAGTGATTACAAGAGGAGCTGAGAAACATAATCTAGCTCAGTGCTGGAAAGAGGAGGCACTGTGTTTTGTTGTTTAGCTACAATTCTATCTCAGATCTGATACTTTTAATTCTACAAATTAAACTTTCATTATTTTTAAATACAGAATTATAAAATATTTTTTCAGGTTTCCCTGCATGTTTACTAATATCTTTGCCATTTTCTTAATTTGGGCTTTTTTTTGTATTAGCCAGAATAGGTAGGTTATACTAAGGCAGCAAATTAACCCTGAAATCCCATGGGTTAACCATCAAAAATTTCTATCTCACTCACACTAAATGTTAACTGAAGGTGAGTGGAGGCATTTCTCTTTAAAATCAGTCAGGGATTCAAGCCAATGAAAACTGTATCATAATGTGCCACCAGTCCCACATGTCCCTCCCTTTTCCAGCTTATTAATCAGAACTTGTAACTGTGGCCTCCAGCTGTCTGCAGTCGCCGCACAGAGACAGGCTGGTGATCACACAGCACTGTCTCTGCCGCGCTTACCTTCCCGATCATTTCCTTCTCTCCTTTAGAAATTTCCTCCTATGAAATTCTGTTGGTTGTAAAAACTCTTATTTTTTGTTTCTCTGAATATACACATATTTATCTTTATTATTAAAAGATAGGTATTTTTGGAGTTCCAGGAAGATGGCGGCATGAGCAGGGCAGCGGAAATTTCCTCCCAAAACTATATAAATCCACGAAAAAACAGCAAATACAACTATTCCTAAAAGAGAGACCAGAATACACAGGAAAGCGCACAGCGTGCAGCTACACCCAAGAGGACTCGGCACCCCGTGAGGCGGGTAAGTTACAGAGCCGTGACCAGCGGGACCCGGGTACTTACCCACCCCAGCACCCCGGTGGGTGGAGAGGATCCAGAGCCGGGAGGGAGTGGAAGAACAGGCCCACAAAATAACCAGCCCTGGTGATCTGCATTGGGAGCACTGACACACATCGCGGTGCATCGGACATTGGAGAGGCAGAAGGTGCAGGTTTTGAGCTGGGAACACGCCTGGGTCCATGAAGCCAGTGCCCAGGGACAAGAGAAAAGCGTGCGCTGTTCATAGCGGTCTTGGAGGGGCAGGGGGCCCAGCGAGGGAACACCATCGCCCCGGCACGCTCAGCCCAGCGGGCTGGGAGTCCTGAGGAATTTTGGACCCCTTGGCTGGCGATTGAGAAAAGGTAGCAGCCACACTAAAACTTTATAAAGAGAACAACAGCCTCCCATTCGTTCCCCCCCCGGCCAGAGCTACGGACGTGGCTGTGGAACAGTGGACCAACAGCAACACCTAGAGCATCCTTAAAGAATCCACTCCGGGTAGGCGTTTTTTCTTGTTTTTTCCCTTTCTCTTCTTTTCTTTCTTTTTCTTTCTTTCTCTTCCTTTTTTTTTTTTGCTTGTTTGTTTTTTTTTTTTGGTTTGTTTTTTCTTGGTTTTTTTTTAAGTCTTAAAGAGCCCAGCTGACATACATGGCACCTACCAGTGAGCACTTCTATTGCCATGAAAAGACAGAGGAATATAGTACAGACAAATATGACCCACAGTCAGACAACACCTGAGAGGGAACCTGAAGGGATAGAAATGAAGAATCTTCGTGAAAAATAATTCAGAATAAAAGTCATACCCATGTTGATGAATCTACAGAGAATATGCAAGAGCTGAGGAAGGAAGTGAGGGAAGTCAGGAAAGACAATGCAGAAATGAGACAAGCCATCGACGGGCTTAGCAGCAGACTGGATGAGATGCAAGAGACTGTTAATGGAATAGAAATCAGAGAACAGGAATACAGAGCAGCTGAGGCAGAGAGAGATAAAAGGATCTCTGGAATGAAAGAATATTAAGAGAACTGTGTGAAAAATCCAAACGGAACAATATTCGCATTATAGGAGTACCAGAGGAAGAAGAGAGAGAAAAAGAGAAAGTGTCTTTGAAGAAATAATTGCTGAAAACTTCCCCATGCTGGGGAAGGAAATAGTCTCACAGTCCATGGAAGTCCACAGATCTCCTAACACAAGGGACCCAAGGAAGACAACACCAAGACACATAATAATTAAAATAGCAAAGATCAAAGATAAAGACAGAGTATTAAAGGCAGCTAGAGAAAGAAAAAAGATCACCTTCAAAGTAAAACCCATCAAACTAATATCGACTTCTCAACAGAAACCTTACAGGCTAGAAGAGAATGGCATGATATATTCAATGTAATGAAACAGAAGGGCCTCGAACCAAGAATACTGTATCCAGCACGATTACCACTTAAATATGATGGAGGGATTAAACAATTTCCAGACAAGCGAAAGGTGAGAGAATTTGCCTCCCATAAACCACCTCTACAGGACATCTTAAAGGAACTGCTCTAGAGGGAAGCACTCCTAAAGCTGTCACCAGAGAAAATAAAATCATAGCAAAGAAAACAGACCATCCAAATACTAACTAAAGGCAAAGAATAGAACACCTAGTATATAAAGAATGGAGGAGGAAGAATAAGAAGGGAGAGAAATAAAGAAACATCAGACGGTGTTTACAATAACTTAACAAGAACGTTAACTTAGATTGTTAGATAGTTAAGAAGCAACTCCTGAACCTTTGGTAAACACGAATCTAAAGCCAGCAATGGCAATAAGTACATATCTATTGATAACCACCATAAATGTAAATGGACTGAATGCACCAATCAAAAGACACAGAGTAACAGAATGGATAAAAAAGCAAGACGCATCTATATGCTGCCTACAAGAAACTCACTTCAAACGCAAAGATAACCCCAGACTAAAAGTGAAGGGATGGAAAAAGATATTTCATGCAAACAACAAGGAGGAAAAAGCAGGTATTGCAGTACTTGTATCAGACAAAATACACTTCAAAACGAAGAAAGTAGCAAGAGATAAAGAAGGACATTACATAATGATAAAGGGGTCAATCCAGCAAGAAGATATAACCATCATAAATATATATGCACCCAACACAGGAGCGCCAGCATATGTGAAACAAATACTAACAGAATTAAAGGAGGAAATAGACAGCAATGCATTCATTTTGGGTGACTTCAACACACCTCTCACTCCAAAGGACAGATCAACCAGACAGAAAATAAGTAAAGACACAGAGGCACTGAACAACACACTAGAACAGATGGACCTAACACACATCTACAGAACTCTACACCCAAAAGCAACAGGATACACATTCTTCTCAAGTGCACATGGAACATTTTCCAGAATAGACCACATACTAGGCCACAAAAAGAACCTCAGTAAAGTCGAAAATATAGAAATTCTACCAACCAACTTCTCAGATCATAAAGGTATAAAATTACAATTAAATTTTAGAAACAAAACAAAAAGGCTCACAAATACATGGAGACTTAACAACATTCTCCTAATTAATCAATGGGTTAATGACCAAATCAAAACAGAAATTAAAGAGTATATAGAGACAAATGACAACAACAACACAAAGCCACAACTTCTCTGGGACGCAGCAAAGGCAGTTCTAAGAGGAAAGTATATTGCAATCCAGGCCTATCTAAAGAAAGAAGAACATTCCCAAATGAATAATCTAAAGACACAATTACTGAAATTGGAAAAAGAAGAACAAATGAGGCCCAAAGTCACCAGAAGGAGGGACATAATAAAGATTAGAGAAGAAATAAATAAAATTGAGAAGAATAAAACAATAGAAAAAATCAATAAAACCAAGAGCTGGTTCTTTGAAAAAATAAACAAAATAGATAAACCCCTAGCCAGCTCATTAAGAGAAAAAGAGAATCTACACACATAAACACAATCAGAAATGAGAAAGGAAAAATCACGATGGATCCCACAGAAATACAAAGAATTATAAGAGAATATTATGAGAATCTATATGCTAACAAGCTGGAAAACCTAGAAGAAATGGACAACCTCTTAGAAAAATAGAACCTTCCAAAACTGACCGAACAAGAAACAGAAAAACTAAACAGACCAATCACCAGCAACTAAATTGGAGTGGTAATCAAAAAACTACCCAAGAACAAAACCCCCGGACCAGATGGATTCACCTCTGAATTCTACCAGACATATAGAGAAGAAATAACACCGATTCTCCTTAAAGTTTTCCAAAAAATGGAAGAGGAGGGAATACTTCCAAACTCATTCTATGAAGCCAGCATCACTCTAATACCAAAACCTGGCAAAGACCTCACCAAAAAAGAAAATTACAGACCAATATCCCTGATGAACGTAGATGCAAAAATACTCAACAAAATATTAGCAAACCGAATTCAAAAATACATCAAGAGGATCATACACCATGATCAAGTGGGATTCATCCCAGGGATGCAAGGATGGTACAACATTCGAAAATCCATCAACATCATCCACCACATCAACAAAAAGAAGAACAAAAACCACATGATCATCTCCATAGATGCTGAAAAAGCATTTGACAAAATTCAGCATCCATTCCTGATTAAAACTCTCAACAAAATGGGTATAGAGGGCAAGTACCTCAACACCATAAAGGCCATATATGACAAACCCACAGCTAACATCATACTTAACGGCGAGAAGCTGAAAGCTTTTCATCTAAGATCGGGAACAAGAAAGGGATGCCCACTCTCTCCACTGTTATTCAACATAGTACAGCAGGTTCTAGCCACGGCAATCAGACAAAAGAAAGACATACAGGGCACCCATATCGGTAAAAGAGAAGTCAAATTGTCACTATTTGCAGATGACATGATATTGTACATAAAAAACCCTAAAGACTCCACTCCAAAACTACTAGAACTAATATCTGAATTCAGCAAAGTTGCAGGATACAAAATTAACACACAGAAATCTGTTGCTTTCCTATACACTAATGATGAATTAACAGAAAGAGAAATCAGAAAAACAATTCAATTCTCAATTGCATCAAAAAGAATAAAATACTTAGGAATTAACCTAACGAAGGAAGTGAAAGACCTGTACTCTGAAAACTACAAGACACTCCTAAGAGAAATTAAAGAGGACACTAACAAATGGAAATGCATCCCATGCTCTTGGCTAGGAAGAATAAATATTGTCAAAATGGCTATACTACCTAAAGCAATATACAGACTCAATGAAATCCTGATCAAAATACCAACAGCATTCTTCAATGAACTGGAACAAATAATTCTAAAATTCATATGGCACCACAAAAGACCCCGAATAGCCAAAGCAATTCTGAGAAGGAGGAATGAAACGGGGAATTATGCTCCCTGACTTCAAGCTCTACTACAAAGCCACAGTAATCAAGACAATTTGGTATTGGCACAAAAATAGACCCACAGACCAGTGGAATAGAATAGAAAATCCAAACATTAACCCAAACTTATACAGTCAATTAATATTTGATAGGGGAGCCTTGGATATACATTGGGGAGATGACGGCCTCTTCAGTAGCTTGTGTTGGAAAAACTGGACAGCTACATGTAAGAGAATGAAACTGGACTACTGTCTAACTCCATACACAAAGGTAAACTCAAGGTGGATCAAAGACCTGAATGTAAGTCATGAAACCATAAAACTCTTAGAAAAAAATATAGGCAAAAATCTCTTGGACATAAACATGAGCAACTTCTTCATGAACATATCTCCCCGGGCAAGGGAAACAAAAGCAAAAATGAACAAGTGGGACTATATCAAGCTGAAAAGCTTCTGTACAGCAAAGGACACCATCAGTAGAAGAAAAAGACATCCTACAGTATGGGAGAATATATTCATAAATGATGTATCCGATAAGGGGTTGACATCCAAAATATATAAAGAACTCATGCACCTCAACAAACAGAAAGCAAATAATCCAATTAAGAAATGGGCAGATGGACAGTGACTGTAATGGGTTTGGTGGGGGGACCTGATGAAGGCTGCAGTTTAACCACCATAATATTGCACATGTAATTGTAGATTAATGATACCAAAATAAACTTAAAAAGAAAAGAAACCAAAGGAAAAAACAACAGTGTTGAGCAAAAATAAAAGCAAGTTTCAATGAGTTAAAAAAAAAAAAAAGAAATGGGCAGAGGGCATGAATAGACACTTCTCCAAAGAAGAAAGTCAGATGGCCAACAGGCACATGAAAAGATGCTCCACATCACTAATCATCAGAGAAATGCAGATTAAAACCACAATGAGATATCACCTCACACCAGTGAGGATAGCCAACATCCAAAACACAAACAACAACAAATGTTGGCGAGGATGTGGAGAAAAGGGAACCCTCTTACACTGCTGGTGGGACTGCAAATTAGTTCAACCATTTTGGAAAGCAGTATGGAGGTTCCTCAAAAAACTCAAAATAGAAATACCATTTGACCCAGGAATTCCACTCCTAGGAATTTACCCTAAGAATGCAGCAGTGCAGTTTGAAAAAGACAGATGCACCCCTTTGTTTATCGCAGTACTCTTTACAATAGGCAAGAAATGGAAGCAAGCTAAGTGTCCATCAGTAGATGAATGGATAAAGAAGAGGTGGTACATATACCCAATGGAATATTATTCAGCCATATGAAGAAAGCATATCCTACCGTTTGCAACAACATGGATGGAGCTAGAGGGTATTATGCTCAGTGAAATAAGCCAAGCCGAAAAAGACAAGTATCAAATGATTTCACTTATATGTGGAGTATAAGAACTAAGAAAAAAAACTGAAGGAACAAAACAGCAGCAGACTCACAGAACCCAAGAATGGACTAATAGTTACCAAAGGGAAAGGGACTGGGGAGGATGGGTGGGAAGGGAGGTACAAGGGGGAAAAAGAGGCATTACGATTAGCAGATGTAATGTTAGGGGGGCATGGGGAGTGCTGTACAACTCAGAGAACACAAGTAGTGACTCTATAGCATCTCATTATGCTGATGGACAGTGACTGTAATGGGGTTGGTGAGGGGGACCTGATGAAGGGGTTGGTTTAATCACCATAATATTGCACATGTAATTGTAAATTAATGATACCAAAATAAACTATTAAAAAATAAATAAAATAACATAAAAGATAGGTAGTTTTGTTGGATTCACCATTATGTAGGTTAATTATATTCTCTCAACATTTTGAAATACTACTCCATTATTTTCTGGCTTACATTCGGCTTCTGGAAGTTAAAAGACATTTGACACTTTGAGGTTTGTAAATTTTTAGCACAATATGTATTTGTGTCTTGTTAATTATGCCTGGAACTCAATGGTCCTTTCTGAAATTTCAAGTTTTGTCTTCAGTTCAGTGAACTGGTGTTCTATTATTTCTTTGTTCATTATTTCTCATCAGTTCCCTTTTATCCCCTAGTAATTATATTATTCATACATTTGGCATCCCAGGTCTCTCTTCCATATCTTACATTATTTTGCTCAGATTTCCCATTTCTTTGTAAATTTGTTCTGCATTCGTGCTTATTTCTTCAGTTTGATCTTCTAAGGTAACTATTATCCAAGATGACTATTTCCTACTATATTGTGTTTCTTTAAAACTGTTGTATCCCTTCCCTCTGTCTTACAGGCAACTCACCATACTATTCTAAGTACCAAAGCTGTCAGATCTTTCATCTTCCTAACACAAAATTTGTTTCCAAGTTACTCTGCTACACCCATATTCTTTGCTTTTGACTCAGTTACAATGGTCAAATATTCTATTTGTGCTATAAATCCTAAACCTGCCATATTGTTATACTTTATATATTATCATTAACTTGTCTTTATTTATCTACTTGTATCAGCATATAAACATACCACAGTTTGGGATATATAACATGGTGGAATATAACATAGCAGGAATATAACATGGTGGTTCTGGAATCAGATTGGAGATTGAAACTTGACTTTGCCAATTTCTAGCTGTGTGGCTGTGGAAAATTTAATTAAATTTGCTGTAAATTTCTTTTCTCATCCAATAGGAGACAAATACCAGTACTTACTACCTCTTGGTACTGTTAAGATTAAATAATTTATTTGAAACAGTTGTCTTAGTATTTAACTCATAGCACTGAATAAATAGGAATGAGTATGTCAAAAAGTGAAAGCAATCTCACTTGACCCTACTTGATTCCAACCCCGTTGGCCGCTCCCTGTCACATCAAAACTGTTCTCTGCATACTGTACACACACTCTCTCCTTCTGAGTCATCCCAGCCCATACATTCCTTGACTTGAAAAACTCACTGGTAACTCTCACATTTCTGTCTCTGCCCACCTATCTCCTTTGCATCCTAGACTACCATTTGCTCATTTAATATCTCCATTTTGATGGGCACATTTGCATCTCAGCCTCAACATGGTCAGAACTGAATTCTTGATCTTGCCTGCATCCCATCAAATGTTTTCATTTCCAAGTCTTTTCAATCTCATTAAATGTCACCATCATATAACCAATTTCTTAAACCAGATCTAAGAATCATCATTGATCCACGTATTTCCCTCACCAACCACATTATCACATATAATTGGTTTTACCTGCAAAAGTACCTTGAATCTGCTCTCCTACTACTGTCTCCACAGAGACATCTTTGTTTAGCCAATGCCACCACACATGCATTGTATTATGTAACAGTTTCTTAATGACCTTGCCCACTTCCATTCTTGTACTACTTATTCTTCAGATAAACTGCCAATCACCTCTTAATAATTAAAATATGGTCATGTTGTGGTTCAACCTAAGATTCTTACTTTCTTGCAGGCCAAAAGTTGAACTCATATAAAACTTACATATCCCTGCCTAATCTGGCCTTGTTCACCTCCCCTACATTATCTCCATCACTGTCCTGACATTCACCATGGTCTAACCATACTGGCCTACTGATGGTTCATATGGCACTTGAGCTCCTTCCCCTCTCAGGGCTTTTTAGGCATAATTTCCTGCGACTGGAATAATATTCATTTGCCAAGTCCCTTTGATTACTTTAGACTATGATAGTATCTAGAAAGCATTTTCCTACAACCCTGTATAAAGTAGTCTCTGCCTCCCCCTTTATTCCTTATCTTCCCACCCTTCTGATTGTCTTTGTAGCATTTCATACAACTTACCACTCTCCTATATTTTAGTCTCTTGTTTACTTCCTGTCTTCCCCATTTGAATGTAAGGTACTTAAGGGCATGACCTTTTGTAGCCTGTTAAATACACTATGCCTGATATACTGCAGATTCTAAATGACATATTTATTGAACAAATAAGTAGATAAATAAAGGAACACTAAATTATTAAATTATTTTGTCACTATAGCTTTCAAATTTTAAAGTGAAATAGTATATCTCATTTTACTCTAGAAATACATTTGTGTGCTTTAATATCTCTTCTAGAAATTGCATTATATTTATAATCTTTTTCTTTTTTGGTTATTCCAATAGTTCTGTTTGCATGGAACCATCAAACTCGTTCTGTATCTTGGTTCCCCTCTTGTGATCTACTGTATCTATTTAAATTGATTGTGATGGCTCCTTGGCTAGTCATGTTAGAATTGGCCTATGGTTGATTTCTCTCAAGCAGTGGTGGTCAGGGAGTCAGGGAAGATAAAGAAGTGAATTGTTTTTCAGTGAGTCAAAACGAACTGTAATAATCAAATGAATTGATAATCAGGGAGCACTTTTTTAAGTCATGTGTGAAGAAACCTCTGGTTTTCCAGGTGCAAGTGAACACGGCTGTCTTCCGCCCACAAAATGTGAAGAATAGGTTTTCAAGCCCCCATTTCCCAGCTTTGTTTTATTCTGAAAGCCCGGATTGAATCAATGAAAGAGTAAAGGTGCCTACATGACAGTACACCTAAGGAAAAATGAAGGAAACAGGGTAATATTTGACTCAGGTATGGAAAAACATCTAGATTGGGGGTGGGGTCAAGGGTAATTGTGAAGGGATGGCATGAAGAATTAGCTAGAAAAGTCATGGCTTTCCCAGGTTTTTTGACAGTGAAAAAAAAAACAGTTCAATGTATGAAAATACGTAGCAATCAAACAAGGTTTAAATTTGTAAAATCTGTTGCAGTATACCTTATGATGTATTATAGTGTGTAATGTATATGAAATATATATGATGCAAATATGCCAGGACCAGACACTTTGGTATTACTTGTCTTTCACTGTCTAGTGAATTGCCTTAGAGGTTCACTTTAAGCAAAAATTTCAGTAAAAATATGTTGGAGAAAAAATAGATAACCTGCCAATTATGATTTCTACTGTACTCCAAAGAACAAGTCTTGGGGTACAAGATGTTTATCTTGAAGTTTGTTTAGTGGCAAGAGTCATCAAAAGTTAGAATATAAGGTGATTTTTCCATAACAAATGTGATTAAAGGAAATAGCACAATTCAACTAATAATATACTTTCCTGCAATTTTGTTTTTGTATGATTATTTCCTGCTTCATCTACTGCAGTTCAGTACCTAACACCAAGCATGGTACATAGAAAGCACTCAGTGAGTAGTTGTTTAATGTTCTGCAATGGAAAATGTAGGCTATGCGTTGATCATTATGGAATTAGAAAGTGTATCTGTCAGAAACAAAATTATACTAATGTTTGAAAAAAGTATTGTTTTTGTTAAAATGAATAAGATCTGTAATGAAAGAATTACTGGAAGGAACAACAAAAATACAGACCCTCAGGAAATCAAAAATTAAAATTAAACATCTTAAGGGTTATGAAGCACCTGAAAGAGTAAGACTCAGAAGGAAAAGGCGTGCTATAAAAAGAAAGCTCTAAGCAATAAAAATATTAGGATGTTTCCCCATCTATACTAAATGTCTGCCTATGCAGATACTATTTAACAAAACTAACCAAAGAATGTGTCCAGGTAATATAACTTGATAAGAGTTCTCACAGTTTGAGAGGTCTTTGTTTTGAGGAAATCAGTCTCTCATTTTTCTCTTATTATTAAACTAAGCCAGAAATAATAATTTAAGAGAAGAACAGAGAGCAACTGGCAAATCCATCCTTTTGGCATCCTGATAGGTTGCTTTATTAAAACTTGAATTTTGTAGCACACCTTACCAATAAATTTTGGTAATGGGGTACAGACTACATGGGTGGCAAGGATAACACATTTACCCTTAGTTTGTTTCTATTTAGAGAGGATGATTTTTGTTGGCTGAATTTCTGCTGAGTAGAGTAACTTCTGGACTAAAATGCAATGCTTTCAAAGTATTCCTAGCTTTTGGAAAGGGCTCAAAAGCTAGTACATTATTTTAAATGTTATTTTGATGGAATAAGAGTATTTAGATTGATGTGAAAATGCCTCATCCTGCATCATTTTTGGGAAGGCACTGTGGGAAAGTGCATTTGGAACCAGCATGTGACCTTTTGCACACTTATAGTTCTACAGGTGCTTTAGAACAATGAAAATCTGAAGTTGATGGAATATTCTAATTAATCTGATAAAGTCTAAAAACCGCTGCCTGGAAATGGACTTAATCAAATATATCTGAGACATGGAGACTAAGCCAGAGAACTGTAGAACAGAAGAACTAAGAATGCCAGGTATTGGCATACATGGGGTTGCAAACATTCAACTAAGGCAAAAGATGGCAAAACACTCTTGATAAGGCAAAAGAAACAAATAATATTGTTTCTTATGGTATCACCAGGGAAGATGACTGGACTAAGAAAGACAATCTAAAGGACAATAATAATAACTAAAGTATGTTGAAAACTTACTAAGATGCTCCATTAATAAGCACAGTGGTCAGTACTTCACAAGCAATAGGTCATTTTATTGTCTCAAAACCTTGATGAAGCAGAAAGCGTAGTATCCCTGTTTTAAAGATGAAGAAACTGAAGCTCAGGAAGATTTTAGTGACTTACCCAAGAGAACATAGATATAGAAATAGCAGAGCTGGAATTTGAACCCATGCCTCTCTGACTCCAATTTGCTTATTTTCTACTGTCTCAATAATATGCATGTATTAATTTGTGTAAGATCCAAACATCTGCCATTCTTCTAAATTGAATTGTCTTCTGATGTCTACAAAGAGCAGCCCTTTTGAATCTAGAACAAAAAGCTGCCTTTTCATTTTGGCTTAACTATGGGTTATAAAATTTTAATTACCTTTTGTTTAGAAAGTGCTATAGAACCTGAACTTGTAATCAGTGCTGGAAGTAGGCACACCAAGGGGTTGTTGATTTCCCTAGTGAATTTGAGTATCATTTATGGAAATGTAATTACAGTGGAATCCAGTTATAACGATCAATTTGGGCAACCCCCATTTGATCATTACATCCAAATGATCACCACATACAGACCATAAAACAGCGAGCCTCTCAAACCAGACAGGCTCAACAGTAAAATATCCATCTTGCAAAAACAGTATTATTACCACTAAGTACTTCAGAACTAGCACAGGTCAGTCTAATTATTGGCTGTAATTAGCCCTTCTAAAGGCTATAACATTCTTTAGCTAAATCATAATGGCTTTTATGAAAGGTTTGAAATTCAACTAAGTCAACAAGTATTTATTATGTACCTGCTGTGTACTCTGAATGAGGCCAGGCCCTGAGAATGTAAAATAAATAGAAGCTTCTTTTTGAAGCTTGCTATCCACTTTGGGATGCAAGTTGCATAAACTCCTTGAACAATCCTGCCTAAAAAGGAGTGGGTACCCACAAACCCCCATATTACAATATTGGTTAGTTTCACAGGTGAAAACTTTGGCACCAGTAGAAAACAGATCTTGGAGAATAATCTTTTGTCTGCAAAAAAAACAAAACAAAACAAAAAACTGACTGCAAAAGGAAATGGAATAGGAAATGAAAATAGATAGTTCCCTCCA
Organism: Smutsia gigantea; assembly: GCA_032199065.1. Taxonomy (NCBI): domain Eukaryota; kingdom Metazoa; phylum Chordata; class Mammalia; order Pholidota; family Manidae; genus Smutsia; species Smutsia gigantea. Next base: position 725,970 of record JAVSCE010020116.1, on the reverse strand, counting down.
GCAGAGACAGCATCTTAAGCCAGGCAAGGGGGTTCCTCTAACATTCCAATTTCGATGAATTGTTACCCAAGTCAGGGAGAATGATGAGATTTATCTTTCACATCAACATCAGTGAATTGTTAATGGCTGACTGCATTGTGGGATTGAAAAGGATCCTGGGTCCAAATTGAGACTCATGGAAAAGCGTGGTAATTTTGATGAGCAACTCTTGGCATGGGGACTCCAGGCGGAAGCCACACGTGAAATACTGAGCACCATCCTCTCTTGGACTTCTTTAATTTCTGCATCTCTGAATTGACATGCCTTCTACCTAACTACTAGAATCATGGCACAGAAAACACTTCACAGTGCAATTGCACATAGTAGGCTGCTCTCTTTCCTGCCTTTTCTACTTTCCTTTTGACAGACCTATAGACTCACAATCTGCTTTAAGCAGAACTCAAATTGCTGCTTTGTCCACATCGATAATCCCCACTGGTCACTCTTGTTTCCAAACCCAAACCAGACACTATAATATACCACCTTAACATTGCTCTAACACCTTATGGCCTATGCCCCCGACGTTCAACACTTTTCTCAAAGCCTATTCAGGCCAGTGCACATATGGAGCCAAGCAGAAAACCTTACCACTCTGCTCAGGCAGGTAATTTTCTCTCTCTTCTGATTTTTAGGAAGCCACAATTTATGCAAGCAGTGCACTATCTGTCTACTTAAACTGTTATCACACCCTGTAACTACATGCTTCTAAACACCTACCTATTCCTTAGGGTAGAAGGCTGTTGCCTGTATTTTTATTGTTTCTACTGCCCTCCTTATTGTCCTTTTCTCTCCAGAGAATCCACTCCAGAATCTTCCCTGCTGATTCTCTGCTACGGCGTATTCTTGCACATTAGCCCCAATTCAAATACTTTATATTTTATCACAAGGTATATTCTGTAAAGCTTCTCCTGACCTTTCAAATCCTTTCTGTAATTGTTATACCTTGAAATGTGCTAATATGGCATTGATACAAAACATGATTCCTTTTCAAGTCTGTCTTCCTCACATAACTCTGGACTATGTCTTTGCATTTCTGGGTCCTTATCAGCTGGTGAAGTTCCAGACAATTAGTTTGCCCAAGATAATTTTCTCAAGATCTTTGGACACTTTTTTTAAAGAAGGGAGCCATAACCAAATAGACTTCTTGGACATCAGTGTTTCTGCTTGTTACCACTTACCATAGTGGATAAAATAAAATCTTAAGGACCAAACTAACATAGCCTATTGAGAACACTTCCTTTAGGGAGCTGAGCACTGATATTTGATGTACCAATCAATTATCTTAATTTCTACACCCATCGGTGATGGCAGAAACCCCCTAATTCTCTGATAAGATTAAAATCGCGCAGAAGGACTAATTTTGTACTAGCCACAACAGAGCAGTGGCAATGGCTACATTTAGCCCAGCAACTTTCAGGGTTATTCAGGTTTCCTGGTCATGGTCTTAGTGTTTTCAGCAGGTGGGTGATCTCCACTCAGATCTGGAGCTCTGTAGGGTAACCCATAGAGTAGCATGTAGTAGAGGATTGCTCTCTACAGAAAAGCAATATTTAAAATGAAGAAACAACTTTTTTAAATTCAGAAGAAGGATGCTAGCTATTTTTAAAAGTACATAGTAGAAAAGATCAGTAACTTTCAGATGGACAGAAGACAGGAGACTAAGATTGTGGCACTGAAAATAAATGTGAATCATTTTGGCAGGCCTGTGGGCTGGAAGGGACAGCCGTGATAGCCTTCATAGAAACTAGCATTTTAAAAAGTGCTTTTTGTAATTGCATTCTTTATTTTAGAAACCCTAGGACAGAGGAAAGAGGCACAGAGCTTAGGATCTTTTGCAACTAGGTCTTCCTCCAATGCTAATGGTAACTATAGTAAAACCAACACATCCCATTTTTGCCTGTGATTTTTCCTATATATCCCTCTCAGAAACACAGGAAGTTTTTCCATTTTTACAGATCCTGTAATACAAATTACTCCTACTCCTTTTTGCTGATTTTCTGTTAGAGCGGTTAGACCTGAAGGTTTGGCCTGCAAATTGCTTGGATGTGACTTTAGTCCTGAAAAAATAAAAGGAGCACCAGGGTGTGGGGAGGTTTAGCAAAGGAGCTGGTTTTGAGCTCAGCCTCAGGAAAGTAAGAGAAACATGCTTACAGCTTCTCCATCACCTAGCCCACCACTGAAGAGAGAGAGCAGGCTTGGACAGAAGCCCAGGGAAGGATAAGGACAGGCATTTGGTCGATTGTCCTCTCTGCTGTATTTGTTGGCAACCTAAGAACAGCAGTTGAAGATTATTTTCTCTGTTAAGCACTGGAAAGCATTTGATTCTAACGCAATTCCCAAGTTCAGTGTTTAGTGAGTAAATTTTCAGAATTAAACAGGCTTTGCAACAGAAGCCACAGGGTAGGTCAGGTTTGTAGAGGTTGAAATGATCAGGTGGTAGGAAAAGTTGACTTTAGGGAAATAGGCAGGAAAATAGAATGGAAGTGACAGAAGGATTTCTTGAGCACATATTTCTCCAACCACTGCATATTGCCTGTCTATCATATAGAGGAAGTACCAGGTTAAATGAGACCCTCAAATGGGAAGCATAGATCTGCCATGCCATGTAACCATGACCAATTTTTAAACTTCAGTGATAAAAATAGGCCAAATAGTACTTTCCTATCGGGATTGTGAGGTCTTAATAAGACAATGTATGCAAAATGCCCAGTACAGAGCCTGGCCTACATGGCCGTCCATACATGCTGCATCCTTCCTCTTCTTCACACATACACCCATGTTTATAGGATTACATAGAATTAATCTTGCATATACTTGTAAGTTTAACTTTGCGTTCCCAGAGCTTCTAAATCGGGGATCAAAGAATGCTGGGTGGCTAGCACCTCTTCCCTGGCCACCATTTGCAATGCAGGGCTTGATTCTCTCAGTCAGCCTTAGCCGTGTATCTCCCAGGGCCGTGCATTTCCAAGGTAGGTTGTTTATTTCGTTCACTAGGTGTGCATGAGAGCCAAAAGATAAGAGCCCTGAGTTTGTGGAGGCACTTGTGAGACGAAGGCCAGACATGTGATTTCTGCAGGTGCTGGCCCCTCCGTGAGCGAATCAACTTAGCTTTAAGCAGAGTTATTATGTGTGTCATTTGGTGCCATTACTATGCCCAAGATGAATGTGAGATATCAACCTTAGATTGTGAAATGCAGACACTGATGGATGACAAAGGCTCATTCAATTACAATTAGGACAAAACAAACAGCTTTTTGAAATGAAGCTCGTAGTGGAAAGGGAGGGGGTAAAATTCCTATCCTGTGTACTAATAGGTTTCTTTTTCTAAATGAGCATGGGAGCAGACAGGTTATATAGAAATGCCTCTGGCAGTAGAGATGACAGTGACATTAGCAGCATTTGGGAAAGAAAACAAATTGGCATCATCAAAGTACAGCATGCACCTTGTAAATTTATTTCTTTATTATTTCTTTTACAACTTACATTGCATACATAAGTATCTGTATAGCTGCTGAGCATAGTAATAGTGTAGTGCCACACAGAATATACAAGAACTGCACATAGGTATATAGTTCAGTGCACTAATTATGGCATTAAGTATTGCATCTTCAAATAGAGAGTTTGGCATATAGTAAGAGTCAATGAAGAGAAGAAGTAATAGCAAGAGTTTTAGAGTGATTCAGACCTGGGCTCAAGTGCTGCCTCCATCTCCTAGTAACTGCATATATTTTCCAAGTTTCAATTACCTCACTGGAAAGTGAGAATATTAATATTTACCATGAAAGTAGTTGCCCTTAAAGAACTCTAATGAACACTGACAGTCTTCTTTTCCTAGTTAACTCTTACTCTTTTTATAGACTGAGATAAGATCTTGCACATCCTTCCTAAGCCCACCAAAGAATTAAGTGGCCCTTAATTGGAGAAATTTCACTCAACTACTGTCAATTATAAATGTCTGTTGATTTCACCATCTCCCCCAGCTACTTTGGAATTTGAGAGAGGGACCCAGTACATGCTTTCTCTAAACATAAATCAGGGCATGAATACTTTTATTAAAGTCGAAAGTTAGGCACTTCCGGCTCCTTATCAAACATTATCAACTCCTTGACATTCAGTTATAAGAGATAACCTGAAATAATATCTTCTAAATCATTTCTCCACTGAGCCATCAGGGAAAATCAGTTCCCAATGTAACTTTGGCTGACCTTCATGCTTAATTCACCCTCAGATAGATGAGCCTAATATGAAATAGGTTTTCACATTTATTTTGAATACAGAAACAAGATCAGAGTCCTGAACTGAAAAGTTCCAACATTTTCATGAATAGCAACTTTTTTTCCAAAATTAATGTTTATCTCATTTTTATATATAAATAATAGTCTCTGAATTTATATGAAGCGAAGTGCTATGTATTGAGATTGGAAAAAGATAAATGATTTCTCACTTAAAATTTTTTTCCTTCAGAGAAACTATAAAACTAGTTTCATAAATACAACATACAGGAAAACAATCCAAACAGCTATATAAACAAGTGACCAGATGGCTATTAGCAAAATTTTACCCCATTGAGCCTAAAGACAAAGGTCATTGTGTATTTTATGGAAAAATTTCAAGGTTATAAAAGACATTAAAAGATTATATGTGTGTGTATGTGTACATATATAAATATGTATAAAACATGTGTATAATATATCCACATATATACATTTTAGTGTTAATCTATGTGTATGTATGTAATGTATGCATGCAGACACAGCACACACACACACACACACACACACACATATGGTGGGGTCCCAAAATTTATGACCATGTAGTTATCATCTCAAGAGATTACTGTGGGACTATTCTGTTCACGACACAAATCTCTCCCCTGGTAACAACAGGATGTTGTGTAAAAGTAGACAGTGCGAACAGAGATGCTTTCTTTTGGTAAAATCACATTCTTCCCTAGCTTACATTAGATTATTTTCAAAGGGCTAATAAAAATGTATTCTTAGAAAACCAAGAGAATAAAACATACAAAAAAAGCATAATCAAATTTCAGGATAAAAATGCTGCTCAAATTAGTTTTTCTCACCAAATGCTGACCCACACAGTGGTGTTTTGCCATCCACAATTGGCAGTTTTCCACTTTAGGCCTCTCTACATCATAGAGAATTCTGAGGCTAAGAAGACAGTTAGTAAAGTTTTTCCTGTCCCTGTGGGCTTCCCTCTATGTGGCCACTGCCGAGTCCCATTCCTGTATCAGTATTCACTGTGCTGAGAATGAATGGCACTGATAACATTGTGTATTCCATTTTCTTCCTTTTAGACTTGTGTTATTCAGATGCACTGAACCCATACAATATTATGAGGTAAAAGCTACACTCATGACCTGTGAAAATCAATGTCACTTTCTGAGATAGTGGGTAAGGATTGTGCCCTGGGAGAATGTGCTGCCCTCCCTAACTACAATGCATGTATCACTGTGATGCTCAGAAAGTAGTAATGTGCTCTCTTCCCAAAGAAGAATGGAACATATGTGAAGCAGTCATTTTATTCACAACAAGGTCAGAGAACAAAGCACTTCAAAACTAAATGAGGAAATTGAGGCGTGAAGATAATTATTTTAGAATATTTCTGGAAATATGTTAAACAGTTGAGACAACATTTATTTTAAAGTGTGGCATTGTAATTTCGCATGGGAATTTTTTTATGAGCATTTTTTTGTCACTTTCAGAGAGATCTATTATGATATGTAGCGCTGAAGGGAACATGTTGACATGTCTGAGGGCTAAAACAAACGTGAAGAATGAGGCTGAAAATAGCCGGCTGTGAAGAAAGCATTAAAAAGCGCTGGGTGGCACTCAACATTGTACATCTAGAATTCAGAGATGTGTTAGGAGAAGGAAATAACATGGCACTCGTAGATGCTTTTCTAAGAAGGAATTAAGAAGGGCACCTCATTTGCTATTATAGACAAAGGTAATTGGTATCTACATATGTACATTCCTCTGTTGCCAATGGGGATACACATGGAAAAGATGCAGCTGCACCTCTCGTTGCATAGTGCATTCCTGAAAAGCTCCATGCAGATCAAATCCCATTATAGAACCAGAAATGATTCATCTTTTCTGATTGATCTTCAATAGGAATGGCTCTTAAAATTTAACCTTGAAGATCCTTTGTGTGAGTCACATGGGGTTCAACTTCCTCTTCTATGCTAGCGGTTCCTAAATATAAGTTCTTTCATCTTCTATGAAGGTATAATTGACATACAACATTATTAGTTTCAAGCGTACATCATGATTCAATATTTGTATACATTGAAAGATGATCACCAAAATAAGTCTCATTTCCATGTAAAGTGTCACCATATAAAGTTCTGTAACATTCAATACAATATTACCACAATAGTCACCATGCTGTATATGCATCCCCATGATTTATTTTATGATGGGAAGTTTGTTTCTGTCCCATCTCACCCACTATCCAACCCTCTCCCCTCTGACAACAACCAATCTGTTCTCTAAATCTATGAGTTCTGCTTTGTTCACTTGCTTTGTATTTAAATTCCACATATAAGTGAAATCATACGGTATTCGTCTTTCTCTGTCTGACTCACTGCACCTAGGATAATAGCTTCAAGGTCCATCCATGTTGTTGCAAATGGCAAGATTTCATTATTTTTTAATGGCTAATATTCCATTCTATATATATCATGTCTCATTTATCCATTCACGTATTGATGGACACTGGTTGCTCCCATATCTTGTCTATTGAGAATAATGCTGCAATGAACATAGGAGTTCACATGTCTTTTCAAATTAATGTTTTCACTTTCTTCAGATAAATGTGCAAGGTGGAATTGCTCACATGGTAATTTTATTTTTATCTGTTTGAGGAACCATAATACTGTTTCCCATAATGCCTGCACAAATTTATATTCTTTCCAAAAGTACATGAGGGTTCCCTTTTCTCCATAACTTCACCAACATTTGTTATTTCTCTTTTCTTTTCCACAGTATCTATTCTGACAGATGTTAGTGTGAAGTGATATCTCATTGTGGTTTGCATCTCCCTGATGATAAGTGATGTTTAGCATCTCTCCATGGACCTGTTGGCCACCTGGATGTCTTCTCTGATAAAGTGTCAGTTCAGGTCCTCTGCTAATTTTTTGATGAGATTGTTTTTTGTTGCTGTCTTTAAGTTGTTTGAGTTCTTTATTTTTGGATATTAACCCCTTATTAGCTATATTATTTATAAATATCTTCTATTCAGTAGGTTGAATTTTTGTTTTGTTGAGGATTTCCTTTGCCGTGCAGAAGCTTTCAAGTTTGATCCCATTTGTTTATTTTTGTTTTGTTTCCATTGCAATTGGAGTAAAAACTGAAAAAAATATCCCCAAGAACAGTGTCAGGGAGCTTCAGTCTGTTTTAATCCAGAAATTTTATGGTTTCTGGTCTTATGCTCAAGTCTTTAATCCTATTTTGATTCCTATAGCTTTATAATATACTTTGAAAGCAGGGTGCATAAAGCCTCCATCTTTGTTTTTCCTTCTCATGACTGTTTTAGCTACTTGTGTTTTGGTGTGATTCCACACAAATTTTAGGATTGTTTGTTCTATTTTTGTGAATATGCCACTGGAATTTTGATAGAGATTGCATTGAATCTATAGATTGCCTTAGGTAATATTGACATTTAAGTATTTAATCTTCCAATCCAAGAGCATGGAATATCTTCCCATTTACTTGTGTCTTCTTCAATTTCTTTCATCAATGTCTTGTAGTTTTCAGTGTGTAGGTCTTTCACCTTCTTGGTTCAGTTTATTTCTAGGTACATTATTCTTTTTGATGCAATTATAAATGGGATTGTTTTCTTAATTTCTCTTTCTTATAATTCATTATTAGTATATAAAAATGCAACAAATTTTTGTATATGGATTTTGTATGTTGTCACTTTACTAAATTTGTTCACTAGTTCTAACAATCTTTTGGAGGAGTCTTTAGGGCTCTACACATATGAAATTATGTCATCCACAAATAGAGACAGTTTAATTTTTTATGTTCCAATATGGGTGCCTTTTATTTATTTTTCTTGACTAATTATCTGAGTTAAGACTTCCAATACTATGTTGAATAAAAGTGTCAAGTGTTGGCATCCTTGTCTCATTCCTGATCTTAGAAGAAAAGCTTTCAGGTTTTCACTGTTGAGAATAAAATTTAATGTGTTGAGGTATGTTCCCTCTTATATCCACTTTGTTAAGAGGTTTTATCATAAATGGATGTTGAATTTTGTCTTCTTCATCTACTGAGGTGATCATGATTTTTAGTCTTCATTTTGTTAAGGTAGTGTATCTCGTTGCTTTGCAGATGTTGAACCACCCTTGCTTCCCTGGAATAAATCCCACTTGATCATGATATGTGATAATTTTACTTATTTATTTATTTTGCTTTGCTAATATTTTGTTGAAGATTTTTGCATCTATGTTCATGGGGAATATTGGTCTGTAATTTTTTTTTTTGCAGGGTACTTTTCTGGTTTTGGCATCAGGGTAATGCTGGTATCATTAGATGAGTTTTGAGGTTTTTCTCTCTTTGATTTTTTGGAAGACTTTGAGAAGGATAGGCATTAAATCTTCCCTGAATGTTTTATAGAATTCTCTGGTCCTGGGATTTTGTTTTTTGGCAGATTTTTGATTACTGATTCAATCTCCTTGCTGGTAATAAGTCTATTCAGATTTTTTATTTCTTCTTGATTCAGTCTTAGGAGATAGTATGTTTCTAGAGTTTATCATTTCTTCTAGATTCTCCAATTTCTTTGCATGGAATTGTTTATAATAGTCTTTAATGTTCCTTTGTATTTCTTCAGTATCACCTGTAACCCCCTCCTTCATTTCTGATTTTGTTTATTTGAGCCTTCTCTCTTTTTTTCTTTGACTCTAGCTAAAGGTTTATTAATTTTGTTTATCTTCACAAAGAACCAGCTGTTGGTTTTGTTGATAATTTCTATTGTCTTTTTGGTCTTTTTCATTATTTCTACTGTGATCTTTATTTCCTTCCTTCTACTAACTTTGTGCTTTGTTTTTTGTCTTTTTCTAATTCTACTAGATGTAAAATCAGATTGTTTATTTGAGGTTTTATTTGTTTCTTGAAATAGGCATTTATTGTTGTGATTTCCCATTTAGAACGGTTTTTGCTACATGTTGTGTTTTTTATGTTGTGTTTTCATTTTCACTTGTCTTACAGTAGTTTTTTTATTTCTCCTTTTATTTCTTCATTGACCTACAGTGGGATCAGTAGCATGTTTAATACCACATATTTGTGATTTTTCCAGTTTTATTTTTGCAATTCATTTCCAGTTTCAAATCCCTGTGGTCTGAAAAGATGCTTGATATGATTTCAATTTTATTAAATTTATTGAAAAAAATTTTTGGCCTCACATATGACCCATCCTGGAGAATGTTCCATGGCCCTTGAGAAGAATGTTTTCTGCTGCTTTTGACTGGAATGTTCTGTATATATCTATTAAGTCCTTCTGGTCTATTGTGTTCTTTAAGGCCAATATTTCCTTACTGATATTCTGTCTGAATGATTATCCATTGATATAAGTGAGATATTAAAGTCCCCTGATATTATTATATTGCTTTTGATTTCTCCATTTAGGTTATTTAATACTTGCATTATGTATTTAGACACTGCTATGTATTTGCATAAATACTTAAAAATATTATATATTCTTGCTGGATTGACTCTGTTAACATAGTGTACTGCCCATAATTGTCTTTTATTACAGGCTTTGTTTTAAAGTCTGTTTTGCTCATGTAAGTATAGTTACAGCAGCTTTCTTTTGGTTTCCGTTTGCATGAAACACCTCTTTGCATCCCTTCACTTTTAGGACACTCTGTGTGTCCACATCTAAGATGAGTCTTTTGTAGTCAGTGAATAGATGGATCTTGTTTCTTTTTAATCCATCCAGTCATTCTGTCTTTTGATTACTCCATTTATGTTTAAAGTAACTATAGATTGTTATGTACTTATTATCATTTTATTTATTGTTTTCTGGCTATTTGCAGTTACTCTCTGTTCCTTCATTCTTCTGTTGCTCTCTTCCTTTGTGGTTTGATGCCTTTCTTTAGCGCTATGTTTAGAGTCTATCCTCTCTATCTTTTGTGCATCTACTAAGATTTTTGCGTTGTGGTTACCATAGGCTTACATATGTCATCAAATATATATTTTTATACATGTGTACATGTACATATACTAGTCTATTTTAACTTATAGCAAGTTACATTTGAACACATTCTAAAACTACGTTTTTACTCCCCACCTTCCATGTTTTGTTTTTGATGTCATACTTTACATTGTTTTATTTTGTATATAACTTAAATAGTTGTTGTAGTTATAATTATTTTTACTACTTTTTCTTTTTAACCTTCATGATAGCTTTATATGTGGTTAGTCTAGTACCTTTATTATATACTTACCTTTACCAGTGAGATTTTTATTTTCATACATTTTCTTATTACTAATTAGTGTCCTTTATTTCCAGATTAAAGAAGTCCCTTTATAATTTCTTGTAAGATTAATTCAGTGGTGGTGAACTCCTTTAGTTTTTGCTTATCTGAAAACCTCTTCAGCTCTCCTTCAATTCTGAATGATAACCTTGCTGGGTAGAATATTCTTAGTTTGAAGATTTTTGCATTCAGCACTTTGAATATATCATGTCACTCCCTTCTGACCTGAAAACTTTCTGCTGAAAAACCTGATAGTCTTATGAGGGGTCCCTTGTATGTGACAAGCTGTTTTTGTCTTGTTGCTTTTAAGATTCTCTCTTTACATTTTAATTAGAATGTGTCTTTTTTGTGGATCTTTTTGGGTTCAACTTAAATGGAACTATTCAGGCATCCTAGATCTGAATATTAGTTTCTTTCCCTAGTTTTGGGAAGGTTTTGACCACCGTTTCTTCAAATAAGTTTCCTATCCCTTTCTCTCTCTCTTCTCTTTCTGGGACCCTTATAATGTGAACATTGTTCCACTTAAAGTTTTCTTACAGATCCTTTAAACTATCTTCACTTAAAAAAATTTTTTTTTCTTTTATCTGCTTTGTTTGGGCCAGTTCTACTGCCCTGTCTTCGAGATCACTGATCCTTTATTCTGCTTCATCTGGGCTGCTGTTAAACCCCACTAGTGTCTTTGACTTTGGTTATTGTATTATTCAGCCATGTGACTTTTGTTTGGACTTTTTTATATTTCCTACCTCCTTGTTGAAGTTCTCTTGTGTTTCTCTATTCTTCTGAGATCAGTGAGCATCTTTAAAAGTATTACTTTGAACTCTTTACTGGGTAAATTATGTATCTATTTCATTAAGGTTTTTTTTCTGGGCTTTACCTTGTTCTTTCTATTGGAAAATACTCCTCTATTTCCTCATTTTACTTGACTCTCTGAATTTTTTTATACTTATTAAGTGAAAAACTCTCTCTTCCAGTCTTCAAGGGGTGGTCACATAAAGACTGAGGATGTATTTCAGTCTCTTGCCTGTTCTGTGTCTTGGGGGTGGTAGCTTGCCAAGTACTCTCCAATTGTTTCAGTCCCAAAGGGCCCAGAAACACAGGGCCCTTGGCCAAAAGAGCCAGACATTCAAGTGATGTCCTCTGTGTGGACTGCATGTATCTGCCATATGTAGTAAGGTAGAGATGCAGGAGGAGAGTACAGGGGCAGAACAAGCAAAACCAACGAGGGAAAAAGAGAGTGCAAATATGGCATTCATCAATATTTCCATCCCTGGAAAGAGATGCTTTATTATCTCTTTCACATATATTTTGAGGACTTACCAACTTGCTGCTTTTGTGTTGAGTATTGGAGCAAGTGAATCTGAATTGCCCTTTAAGAGAGGAAGGTCAGTTTCCTACAGCCCATTGGGTCTCCTGGACATAAGCCTGATTAGTTTTCAAAGCCAGACATTTTGGGAGCTCACCTCTCCAGTGCAGGTTCCGAGGGTGGAGGTGCTCGATATGGTACTTGAACACTGTGTCCATATTTTTGAGATCCCTCCTTCTGTAGGCCACTGTGCAGAGGGTGGCATTTTTGGCAAGACTGTCTCTGCCTCTCCTACCCATCTTGATGTGCCCTTTTCACCCTTTGTTGTGGAGGAGCTGTTTTGCTAGTTTTCAGGTTTTTATCAAAGAGAATTGTTCTTTATGTAGCAGTATATCTGGTATGTTATGGGTGGAGGTGAATTGAAGGTCTTCCTCTACCACAATCTTGAACCCAAACCCTAAAGATTAGTTCTTAAAGAAGTTTTCATCAGGTGATCATCAAATAAGAAAAATTAGGAAGTGGAGTTAATTTTTCAGAAGATACATTTATTCAAATTAAATGTCTCTTTTAGTTTGAGACTATGTTTTTCCTTCCTTTTTGTTATTAAAAAGACAAGGCTTTTCTTTTAGGAAATAGTGCTGATAATAGGTGTGTATTTTATTGTGCTGCTTAAAATTTTACTAGTTTGTGAAATCCAAACTACTGGACCACTGTATACAACCACACAAACAATCTCAATTCAGCCTCCATCAAAAGTTGATCCATTTTTTTAACAAACACTTAAATAAATATAAAACTTCCTTTATAAAGGAAATGCACCATGCCTCATCTTGTAATACAAAGAGGTGTCTTCTAGCATTTTGGTTTCTAGAAGTTACATATTCTTTTTCCTTTTAGCAAACTTATTAGACTGGTGGTATGAATAACAAGGTCTATACACTTGAAGTATCATAATTTAGCCATCTAGAAGTTCACATTTTATAGGTTACATTAGTCTATGCTCTTAGTAACAAGAAACAGAATTTAAGTGCTCCCTACACTTTAAGATTGTTTATGAAAATAAATAAGATAGTGCATCTAAAACACATTGTCAAAGATAAAAAAATGTATTATCACTTCCCTGAAGAATTATTTGGTGGTAAAAAATGTTGGCCGTGTTAGCACAGCCATGCAGGTTACAAACAAAACTACAGAAGACTAAAATTACAATGCATGTAGAGCTGGTATCTCTGATTTGCTGTGCTGAATCTATTCTGGCAGAGCTCTAATGTAGGATGTTGAGTGCTTTTGTTCTCAGTCAAGAGTCTTAGTCGCCATTGTCTCTCTCATAATCTCCTGCCAAAGAGATATCCTATTCGACCCCCAACATCATAATGCATATTTTAGTGAGAATGACAGATATTCTATCAACCACAGAAATATATCACTGTGATGCCAAGTGCAGAAAAACTGCATGCTAAAATAGGATGTGTCATCAAGGGACATGGTATGGGTTAGCAGCTTACGTGAGGAAGTGATATTTGAACTCAGATTAATAAGATGGTTAGAAGTTCATGAAGTATCTCCCGTATCAGGATCAGGATACAGGAGGAAGTAAGGTGAATTAAAGAAACTGAAGACCAGCATGGCTGTGTCATGGAGTTAGAAGATGGAAAATGGTATCATGGTAAAGAAAAAGACAGCATCTCCATGAATATGGTGAGACAAACTGATTTGAACAGACCCCTCACCCAAAAAAAGATGTAAATGCTTGATATTTGATAAAAGGTGATTTCAACTATACTACCAACCTCAAAAGGAAGAAAAGGAAATTCCCATAAGGCAGAAATAAGGAGGTAAATGAAAGTTAGATTGGTTAAGAGTTGCACTGCAGTGATCCATTAAGGTTTCAGGTAGGACATTGACACTCTGGATGGGAGCTAAGGTTCTAAAGCCCATGTAGAGAAAACAGACATGTCCATGTGCTATGTGAGATGTGAGATAGGATGACAACTCCCTCAGAAAGTCCAGGGGCTCAACATTCCCTTTCCTCACAGAATAGATGTACACCCACTCACTGATCCATAGAAGCATAAGTAAAACTTTCTGTTTGCTCCAGGATCCATGTAGAAAAAATAAAAACTACAGACAAAGCAATCCTGAGAAAGAACAAGCTGGGGGTGTTATACTCCCTAACTTCAAACTATACTACAAAGCTGCAGCAATCGAAACAGAATGGTACTGGCACTAGAACAGACAAATAGATCAATGGAACAGAATAGAAAGCCCAGAAATAAACCCATGCATATATGCTCAACTAATATATGATAAAGGAGCCATGAATAAACAATGGGGAAAGAGAATCTCTTTAATAAAAGGTGTTGCAATAACTGGACAGCTATATGCAAGAAAATGAAAATGGATTACTGTCTAACTCCATACACAAAAGTAAACTCAAAATGGATTAAAGACCTAAACATAAGACATAAAACCATAAAACTCTTAGAAGAAAACATAGGCAAAAATTTCCTGAACATAAGCATGATCAATTATTTTCTGGACATGTTCACCAGGCAAGAGAAACAAAATAAAAAAATGAACCATTGGGACTACATCAAACTAAAAAGCTTCTGTACAGCAAAGGACACCATCAGCAGAACAAAAAGGCAACCTACAATTTGGGAGAATATGTAATAAATGATTTATCCAATAAGGGGTTAACATCCAAAATATATAAAGAACTCATACAACTCAACACCAAAAAAAAAACCTGATTAAAAAATGGGCAGAGTATCTGAACAAATATTTTTTAAAAGAAGAAATACAGATGGCCAACAGGCACATGAAAAAATGTTCCACATTGCTTATCATCAGGAAAATGCAAATCAAAACCACAATAGATATCACCTTATACCAGTCAGAATGGTCACTGTCCAAAAGACTAGAAATAGCAAGTGTTGGTGAGAATGTGGAGAAAAAGGACCCCCACTACGTTGTTGGTGGAAATGTAAATTGGTGCAGCCACTATGGAAAGCAGTATGGAGTTCCCTCAAAAAACTCAAAATAGAAATACTGTATGATCCAGTATCTCCAATTCTAGGAATTTATCCAAAGAAAACAAAATCTCTGAATCAAAAAGGTATATGCACCCCTACACTTATTGCCATATTATTTACAATAGCCAAGATACAGAAACAACCTAAGTATCCATCAAAAGATGAACAGATAAAGATGTGTTAAATAACATTATGGAATATTATCCAGCCCATAAAAAAGAAAGAAATCCTGCCATTTGCAACAATGTGGATGGACCTAGAGGGTATTATACTAAGTAAAATTAGCCAGGTGGAGAAAGACAAATAGCATATGATTTCACTTACATGTGGAATCTAAAAACAAAACAAAACAGAATGAACAAAACAGCAGTAGATTTAGAGACACTGAGAAGTGGATTGTGGTTACCATGGCAGAGTGGGTTGGTGAGGTGGGTGAGAGGGATAAAGAGGCACGCAATCATAATATGAGTTGGTCACAGAGACGGAAGTGCAGCATGGAGAATATAGTCGATGGTTCTGTAACATCTAAGTTGACAGATAGTAACTGCACTAGTTGGGGTGAGGATTTAATAAATGTGTATAACTGTTGAATTACTGTGTTGGATACTTGAAACCAATATAATAATGTATATCAACCAAACTTTAATCAAAAAAAAAGCAGACCTGCTCCAGGTTGAGATGTAAAATAGAAATGAACACAGCCCAAATGATGTGGAACTCCAGAGAAGGGAACACATAACTTCTCCAGGGGACTGTGGAAAAACCTTGAGGCTCTGGTACTATGTAAGAAAATACTAACAATCAAGGTGCATAAGCACCTCCCCAATTAAATAAAATAAAGTTCCACTGAAGATGAAGTCCCAATTAAAAAATGATAAATCATAACATAAGCCACTATGGGGAAAGTCGGAAGAGGCAGTTTTACAATGAAGCTAAAGAAGCTTAAGGGCCTCTCAGTTGCATACACCTTCTTCAAATACCGTGGGAGAGGCCTTGATAATATGTTCTCATAGCCATATATGTCGTCAAAATTTTTCAGGTATGATATCTTAAGTGCAATTGATTTCGACTGTTGTCTCTTTTCACTACAGTTTCCTCTCCTTGAGCTCTTTTCTTGCATTGAATGGAAGTAGTGACATTGGATATTTTCTGGATCCACCTAGAGAAGTTTAAGTTAACTGGGATATCTTCATGTATTCTCAGTCTCTTTCTTGTATAAAATTCAATGTGGGCATATCTTCCAGACATAGACCCATGGCCTACTGGGCCAACTCATTTGATGTTATGATTTTAAGGTGCAAGACCAGAGCTTGTATTGCAGAATTTATCTTTCTATGGAATCAGGCACCCCAGGTAAGTGGGTAACAGAAGAGAAAGAGAGAGGGAGAAAGCACAAAATGTTAACAATTGTCAAAGTTAAGTGAATGATACATTCATTGTACTATGATATAGTTCATTGTACTCTTCTTGCAACATATTCTAAAAGATAAAAGTAACATAAATATAATGTTGGGAAATATGAAAAAAATGCAAAAGCTTATAATTTGTTATCATTTTAAAGAATCACTCACTTTGATATCTACATTTGTATTTTCCCCTTATATAAGGCCCTAGAAATTGTACAAATTTCAGGCCTCACAAAACCTGGATCATCCATTAGCCAGCATAAATAACAAAAAGAAGAATTAAAACTCAAAGAAACAGAAGTAACCCCACACACCAAAGAAAAGAATAATTTGAAGGACTGTAAAATAGGCATGAATCCAAGAATATTTCTAAGGAAATTAAATCACAAAGAGAAAATGTGCTACATGAAAAACTACAAAGTCTGTGTAAAATAACCAACCAGACCTTCTGAAAATAAAAAAGAACATATAAATATGTTTATGGAAATTTAAAAGCAAATGGACAGGATATATAGATATCTTTGAATATCCAATTGACCAAAAAATATAAATATGAAGAGATCACTCAGAAAAAAAAACAGAGAAATAAAGATAAATTATGAAGAGAATATCAAGATATGTAGGTCACTGAATGAAAAGTCACAATATATATTTAATGAAGTTCCAAAGAGGAGAAAAAGAAAATGGAGAAAAACACTTTTTCAGAATTGGAAAAGGTGTCTTTATACTGAAGAAGCACACACTGAATCACAAGAAAAAGTAACAATAAATACAAACTCAGATACATCATACTAAAACAGCAGCAGCTCATGAACACAGAAACTATGTTAAAAAATAGTACAGAAGGAAAATAGTTTATCTACAAAAATGTATGATTACCCTCATAATATATGTTTCTTCACATAGCAATGAGAAGCCACCAAATTGCTTTCATCAAGGAAATGACACGATCCAATTTACATGATAGAACCTGAACTTGAGCACTGTTTTTCACTATTATGAACACAAAATGTTAACAGTTGTATCATAATCCTATTGTAAACTTGAATCACTGGAAGTCAAATAAGAAAGAGAAGGAGCAATCTTCTGCCACTTATCCTGTCTTCTTCCTCCTCCGTGTCCACTCTCCTTTCAGATGCTTCTCGCCTCCTCTGATTGTCATCCATCCGGGCCCCCTCGTGCTGGGCAGAGGGTCCTTTGGCAGCACTGCCCCCGGAGCACATAGTGTGCGTTCAGATGATTGCCTTTGTTGGTTAGTTTCATCAGTTCCTCTCATCCTTCACAGCAAATTTACTTGGATCACCTTGTGGTACTTTTGTTTTAATTTAAATACATTTTTAAACTTATTGTACTCTCTGACAGCTGCTGTCATTCAGTGTGTTTTGTGAGATTATTCTGTGAGATCAGTTATTCTCCAGTTTTTCCCCAAGATATATGGAGTTCAAAAACGAAATCATAGAATGAGACTGAATGTTGCCTTCCAGAGGTTATTACATCCCTTCCCTCTTCAGAAGGACTACAAGGAAGCCATAACTGAAGAGGGAAGTCTTACTCTATTTTCAGAGATTTCTGGGGAAAGAATTCGCTACCTCTCTCCACACCTATTTCGGGGTTAAAGAGGCCTGTCAGGGAATTTCTCCCTACATCTAAACTAAATCCAGCTTAATGTTCCTTTTAGGGCAGGCAAAGTACACCGTTGTTCATTTAATAGTCAAACTAAGGTTTTCTTTTTGCTCTGACATGCCCCAAGGTGTTTGAGGACTGTGGCTGGATATGTCAGAGACAAAATAGGTTTTATGTTATTTGGTCTGAATTTCCATTAGGTGCCTATTTGTCTGGACAAATGGGCAAGAGTGCCCATCTTTAAATAATGAGCTCAGAGTTACCTGGAGAATTACTTACCAACGAGTGTTACCTTCAGGATGAGAAAAAATAGCTGATAAAATCATTACTGAGGGTTATAAAACACCCAGGTGGGTAGTATGCAAAGCTTCAGCCTTGATAAATCATGCTTCTATAATCTATTTGGAATTTTTGAAAGAGTTAACAAAACAGTGAAGTGTACAGAAATGGTGGGCATTAAATATTTAGATATTCAAAAGGCTTTTGATCAAGCCCCTAACCAGAAGACATTGTGGATCCATTTCAGCCCTCTGTAGGACCCAAGAGGTGAGAGGTAAAATATCATCTTGTGAAACCCTGAAGCTAAAAAACAAGTGG
The DNA here is from genome assembly GCA_032199065.1 of Smutsia gigantea. NCBI lineage: Eukaryota > Metazoa > Chordata > Mammalia > Pholidota > Manidae > Smutsia > Smutsia gigantea. The sequence continues at coordinate 707,469 of JAVSCE010020116.1, read as the reverse complement.
ATAACAATGGAAATGAAAGGTAGAAATAAATGAGGCTGTTAGCCTGAAAGGAGGTTAATAGAAAGGTGTTCCAGGGAGTGGTGGAATAAGATTTCTTGTATGTTAACAGCAATCAATCTGGAAAGCCTTCTGAATAATGAGGTTGTAAAATGTGCTGGTAACAGAGAATTATTTAGGTGAGTCAGAAGTAGGGGACATTGTGAGGAACTCCAGAAGGACCCAGCAACAACAACAAAAGCAGGTAATTGAATAATGCCATGTCAGCGGAAACTGAGCCAAGACGAGAATGGTGCTTTACATTATAAGGAATATTTTAAGCTACTGATTCATGCTGATAGATTTTGAATTAACTATAACCTTTCAGGATAAAGGACTAACAGTCATTATGAACATCTCAATAAAGCTATCAGTTTAAAGCAGAAGTACTGTAGAAAAGGTCTACAGAAGTGCAGGTGAAATGATTAGATGCATGTGAGAAGAGGTGGAAAAGGTCAGGATTATTCCATTTGGACAGGAGAGAAAATAAGAGGAAATTTGTTAGAAGAGGTAAAAATTGAAACAAAAAGTTCAGTGGAGTACTCCTATTCACCCTTTCCTATAATATGAGGACGTAATGAAATTAGAAAACACAAAATTTAAATGAGAATGAGGGAAAATGCTGATGTAATTTGTAGTTAACGTTAAGAGCTCCCTGCATGGGATGTCACTGAGCTGGATACCAACTACCGAGCAAGGTATCAAATGGGTTACACATTCACAGGGGTGGGCCAAGATTAAACTTCCTCCATGAGGTCCTGTTAGAAAAGGTGTGTGAATGTGTATTCTAAGTCGTTTCAGTCCCTCTCGTATCTGAATTTATTTATGTGTCTGTCTCCCTTATTAGGTTATCAATTCCTAGAAAGCCGGGCCATTTCTCTTACACATCTTTCCCCTTTCCCCTTTCCTCTTCATTGTCTAGTAATGTGCTTTGCTCCTAGAGGGTGCTCAGTGTACTTGTGTGTTTAGAGCATGTGTGGCTTGGGGGAGTGGGAGAGATGAGCAACGGAAGGGATGATTTTCTTCCTTGGATCTCTCTGCCCCCACCATATCTACCAAATATCTATGAACTCATGCTGAAGCCATCAAGCAGCAAAGAAAGCGATGAAATGGCATTAGAGAAAGGACAGGAAGCAGGGTTAGAAGCCATTAATCAGTATTAACAAATCTGTTGTGTGCCAGGCACTTTGCCATATTTTTTGATGCATGTGTTTTTATCAGCACCTTAAAAAGCAGTTATACCACAGACCAGTCACCACTTGTTTGGCAGAAGAAATGTTCCTAAACTCCTTCCATGCTTTGCCCCTGGCCCACACCAGAGAATACACAAGAGCTTAAGGAGCTGATCTTTAGTGACTTTATTAGAAATAATTTACCCTAAAAAATCATGTAATATGGCACCAATAGGAGATTGTATATATATAGGAGCTGATCTTTAGTGCCTTTATTAGAAATAATTTACCCTAAAAAATCATGTAATATGGCACCAATAGGAGATTGTATATATATAGGATGTGTGTATGTGTATCTATAAATAAATACATATACATTTAGAGAGAGAGAGAGAGAGATTTAAGGAATTGACCGATGTGCTTGTGGACGCATGGCAGGTCCAAAATCTTCATGGTGGGCTGGCAGGCCAGACACCCAGGGAAGAGTTATAGTCGGAACCCAAAGGCCATCTGCTGGCAGAATTTCCTCTTCCTTCAGGGAGGTCAGTCTTTTTTTAATAAAGCTTCAGCTGGTTACATGAGGCCCAACCACATCCTGGAGGGTAGTATGTTTTACTCAAAGTCTGATTTAAATATTGATCTCAGCTGAAAAATATCTTTCACAGAAACATCCAGACTTATATCTGTTTAAGCTGACACAAAAAATCTACCATGCCAGGACAGCTGTCATGGGCTTACAGGAGAGGCAGCCTTGGCCTGAAAGCAGCAGCGCATGGAGCAGCGCGGTAGCAGCCGGGGCATCAGTCAGCTATGCTCGCCGTGGCCGGTCTGGGCGCTGCTGGTCCTGGCCACCACACACTGAAGCTGTGGTCAAGGAGGCACCACAACAGTGGTTCAGTAGGTAACTATGGGCACATGCTACAGATTTGAGAAAAGCAATGCACAGGCAGGTGGCACCCGGAGAGCACATAGGAAGAGCCAAGCAGGTGGTCATGGATGAGGCAGCCTACTGGAGCTAGAAGGGCAAAAATCAAGGAGGGCCAGTGTGAGCAAAAGCTGTCATATAACACGCACAATGTAGGTGTTTTACATGCATATATTCTTGTATATTACTTTCCAAAACGCAACAAAGCCTAAGTTAATATCATTATGATAAGAGGGGACTGAGGATCAGAAAGGCTATGTAACTTGGCCAAACTCATCTGGCTAATAGTGAAGAAGCCAGATTCAGAATTTGTCTACCTGACTTTAAATCCCATTTCTTTTTATTGCATTGTACCAACTATCTCATCTACCTCAGAACCAAGAAAACTGACAACTGAGTGAAGAAACAGACATCGGGTAGCAGAAGAAAGCATCTTTGGAATGAAGCTAACTGTCTGCCTCGGCAGAGATGCGTCTTAATGTATTTCCCACCAAGGTGACTCCCAGCTCCAAGGAAGTCCAGGCTCAGGCCTACCTGCGAAAGCAAGAAGGGAAGTAGATTCAGGCGGTGAAGACAGTAGTCACGAGGGCAGGGACATAGGCTGATCCCGACTCATCTTTGTGTAATGGGAATAAACTATCAGAAACAGAAGGCAGTTTTCCTTTGAAAGTGTCACATTCACAATGAGCGTGATGAAAGACTTTGCTTCCTTGCCTTTTAGGTGACTTCAACATGGCCAGACTTTGAAATCTAATGCTGTACTGAATTTTCTATTGAATGTGGTGTGGTGCAATATTGAACTCTAAAAGAAGGGGCTGGAACAGTGCTTTTCAAATACTTGCTGCTCAGAATCCCTTTGCACTTTTCCTCTTACAGGTATGATCTTATCTATTGATATTTTCTCTCTGAAAAGACCCTCTGTCCATTCTATCAGGTTGCCCTATTTTTCACTGTGTAATAGGCTGTATTTTGAAAATGAATAGCCCAAACAACTTCGATATATTCCTATTACTGTACTGTTCTTTTGAAGAAATTCTTCACTTGGCATTTGCACTTTAATCAGACTTCAAACTGCTATGATAGCAGCACCCCTCCATTACCAGACCCCACCACCACCCAGGCACTGACTCTTTGTACATCTCAATGACTTCTGCCATCCTTAATGCTGAGATTACGCCTCCTAACCTCCTGAGAGGGTAAGGCACAGCTGGAGGCTTTCTTTCGCCCTCTTTCCAGCCAAGCTCGCCGCTGCCACGCTGCAGCAATCAGCAGACTCACTGTGTGGGTTCTTAGATTCTTCTCATTGCCCTGTTCTGCCCACCTTTGCTCTTGATGCCCACTTGAAACCCTCATGCATCACATGTGCAGGTCCTCACAGGCACTAAATCTAAAGTGAACATGCCAGAAGGAGCTATTGGGAGGCCACAAATCTGTTAAAAGCTGTTTGTGCTCTCGTAGCATACTGAAGAGTCAGCCCACTCGTGCAAACCCCGAGCACTGGGATGGAGGTATTTTAGCTGCAGTTTGTAGAAATTTTTAAGTGAGATCGGTCTGGGGGCAGAACCTAATCACATAGATATCAACAGCATCCGTGAGCTGTGGTCCAAACGGTGAAAGAAACAAAGAGAAATGATACCGTAGGTCGAGTGTCTCCTTGGCTGGGTGGTTGAAGACAGGGACGAAGCCCTCAGCAGTCTGAGCCCTCAAGCGCCAGGCTAGCCCAATGGGTGCTCAGTCAGCGCGTATTTAATGGAACTAAGTTTAGAAGCAACAGAAACTGCGGTTCTTAAGCTTGTTTGTGAGGGATGTGTCGCCACTTTGGATGACTGGGTGACAGTTAAGGACCCTTCCCCCAGAAACAGGCACACACACACATTTGCATCAAATTTTAAGTGTGCCATGAATTTTTTACATACTTGAGATTCTAATGTAAAAATGAAAAAAAAAAACGGGAAAAGCAATGAAGTATCAAAAACCAGGGTTACATCCTCTCATGGCAAAAGGTTGATGATCTGACATTTAGATACAACCCTGACATTTACTGTTTATATGAAAACATTTCTTAACCTCCCTAAAGCTCATCTGCAAAACAGGGATGAAGTGCTCTTTTTTTCCCTCTTTATGCTGTTGTGGCATTTAATGCAATAATTTATGTGAAATAGTTATGCAACCTCTCCAAAGATTATCATCTCCACAGTATGATCACTGTTATATTATTGAGAAAATATAAGCCGGTTATTTTATTTTATGTGATCTAGTTTCTTCCTTTTCCTCTCCTTCTTTGTTTCCTTCTTCTACTCCTCTTCCTTCCTCTTCTCCTACTTTTGGCTTGATATTTGGTGGAAAATGCTAGTATTTTAGTGGTGTCCTGTCTACACGAGGAGTCACAGCAATGAAAATACCTAGATGTCCCATTAGGGTCTAGAGGCCACTAGCCATATGCATTCCTTTGCTCGCATTGTACAAAAAGCTTGGGGTCAGAGCTTACAAGATTGAGATTTGAACATGTCCTTCCATTTATTTTGGGAAGATGACACAGCCTCTTTGTACTGCTGTACTTTGTAGAGTTTACACGTTTGGAAAATGGGGTTATTTGACAATTCAAGAGACACTGTACTTAAAAACAACATTTCCAAATTGTAAAGGACTCTGCAAGAGTTACTTAGCATTAGAAAATAAAGATGAGAGAGTTCCAGTCCCACTGCTCCTTTACTCTCTGAATACTGTGAGACTGAAGTGGGCATTTATTATTTTATCTGCCCAGCCCCTCTAATGAGTTCTGAACTGCACTTCAGATTCCCCCATGTGTGGGAATGAGAACTCATATACTCTTCTGCCCAGCCACAGCGAATGGTAGATTAAATCAATCAGAGACTTTCCCTAAAATTTTCCAAACAAGAATTAATAGAAGAGGAGCTTTTCCTGTCACGATGCAAAGTCCGGAATTTATATATCTCGAATTTTAAGTAGCCATCGTCCAGCCTCAGTGAAAAGCTGTTTTGAAAGGATGAAGCCAACATACCAGGAGCATGGAGAGGAGGACAAGAAGAATCCTGAAGTGTTTGAATCCCTGAAATCCCAGGAGTCATCCCAATGCCTGCCTTCTTGAGACTTGGTTATCCTAATGTTTCTTTAATTAATTATAAAATATGTTTCTGTTATATTTTTCTCAAGTCACTCTGAAGTGGGTGTCTATCACTTGCGTGCAGAAAAATGCCACCTGACATAGCCACTGCATTGTCCCTTTGGAGAAGGTGCAGGAGTGTAGCTATCAAAATGGTGTCACCGTCCCCATTCTGGTTCTAGCCCAACCAAACCCATTTTTCAAGTTGTGCTTCCCATGAAAGCAGTATGATTGGTGGTGCTTCTCCACGGTTTACAAGACAATCTGAGAGCTTGAGTGCAAAAGCACTGGGCTTCTTTTGAATTCTCTGTGCTTCGTGCAGCCAGAAGGTGTCTTTAAGAAGCCCAGCTGAGGGAGATGCGATGAACAGGGCAATTTGGGTTGATTGGAGACCGACAAGCATGAGGAGGAAACAGCAGCAGGAAAGAAATGATTTTTGAGCAAGAGTAGATTGCTGCTGTTTGGCTCTTTTCACCCATGGAACTCAATAATAATTTTCCCCAAGTTTCGTATTTCCTGCCAATTGAGTCCTGTAATCACATGTGTAGGGAGGTCTGGATTATTTTGCTTGTCAAAGACAAGTGTTGTTTGTAAGTAGAGAGCTAGCATACTACTTTGCCCTTAGGTCAAGTGAAGACAGATCCATCTGAATAGAAATAAGGCAATACCTAAAAATCCCTAGTTAATGCCAAGATAATCTGGAATTTTTAATTATTCCAAAATCTGATCATAATATTTTGTTTTAGGCCTCAAAAGAATTAATCTTGTCTTGCATAAAAATGTGTACTGTGTCAAAGCAGTAAATTTCAGTTAAAAACCATTCATTTTGAATTGCCTGTGTAAATCTGTAGAATATGTCACCCTCAAAACGCAACTGATACAAAGACCAGGAATAAATATAAAAAATGTCTCGTTAATTTTTCCTAAAACCTGGAACTCTCTCAAAATGCCGCAAAATAAAGTGTTACTATGTTTCATGGGCCTATGTAGTAAAAATCTACTATAGGAATTCCTAAAAGTGATGGTCTTTCATACCCTTCATCAGCACAGTTGCCTACCCTCTTCTACTTTCTGCTACCATTATATTTGTGTGTCCAAATTTGGTATTCCAGAACTTCTCTATGCTTTATAAGGAACCAGCTAGTCTAAAGGTTTTTGTTTGTTTGCTTTTGTCTTTAGATATTTAAAAACCCATTTTTTTATGTTAGCCCCTTCTTGGTTTCAAGAATCTCAGAAATTAAATAAATTTGACTTGTTTTTTTCTAAATAAATTAGAAATGGTTGCTAACTCCTTACTATTGGACTCATTTTTTTTTCTAGATGCTAATGTACATGTTTGGAATTAATTTTTAAGATAACTGACTTTATTATCTTCCATGCTACACCTCTTTTATCCTCACATACTCAAAAGAAAAAGAACCTGATATTTTAACATTTAGTTTTCAATTTCATTTTATAGAAAATAATCTTTCTTTTAGTTATGTCTAATTTTCCACTAATATTTTATATATACTTTCCTGATAATCCCATTTTACCAAGAATAGATTTACAAATGTCAGTTAAAAGAAACAACTCCTTATATATGTCCCTTAAGAGATTTTTTATTTTTCTATTTCAATTTTACCTTACTCCACTCAATTTTTTTTTAGACAATTAGATTTTAAGAATTACCCTTCAGGTTTTCAAACTATATTGATCTAGATATGATTCATGTTGTCAATGGAGTTTTGAAAAATGTATCTACCTGTATTCACACGTAATTCAAGATGTGAGTAATTTTCTAGTCTTCTGCCCTTTTGCCCTGCATAATATATAGTAAATCCATAAGTACAAGTATCTTATGTCAGGGTGAATTATTGAACTAAAAGTTTAATATATGATCTGGGGAAAATGCTGCATTTTCACTTAAGGCAAACCATGAATCTCTTTGGGACAATTCAAGTTGACTCCTTAGATGCTTATTTCAAGTGTTTTTCCAAATCATGCAATTATATCTTTATCTTTATCCTTATGAATGTATTTCACTTCACTGTTAATAAAAATGTTATAGAGAATTTTGAAGAAAACCTTCATATTTCTGTAGAAACCTTAAAATGTGCTCGTGTGCCAATGTGTGACACTAGTAGAGTGCCTATGTTGACTCATATATGCTTTGCTTTGATGTTTTCCAAACACCAATTTTGTTTATCATATCAATAATATAAAAGCATATTCCTAAACTAAAATAGATGTGAGAAAAATGTGAACATCCCTCTTTACTCATCGTCCCCTCATCTTACATATGCACACACACATATACACACCTCACACACAACTGCTGAATTCTACTTCCTTCTACAGATAATAATCACTTTTTGTGGTTTAATGTGCTTCTTAATAGAATATTTCCAAGGATTCAAATACACTTAGGTAACTAACTCCAGATATATTTCTGTTTGCTTTGTTTTGATGTACCATGAGCTCAGACCTAACATGCTTACGCTTTACATCTGCCCTTTCCTCTTCTATATAATCTTGAAGAAGAAATATGCTCCCCCAAGATTATACTAGGTGCAGTTTCTCACCTCTTTTAGGTCTTATCCAAGTCTCTCTTTTAAGATCTTTCCTAGCTATCCTTTTGAGAACTGAAGCCTGCTGTCCTACATGTATTCCTGACCACCACTGTCCCTGACATCGGTGTCTTCATAGTTCTAATCATCTGGTAAACTACATGTTATATACTGTGTGTTTTTGTTGTTATGTTCCCACCAGAGTGCAAGATACAACTAAGTAGATGTTTGTCTGGTTCATTTATTTCTATGTTCTCAGCACCTAGAAGGGTGCCTGATAGCCTGATACAAGTAAGTATTCACTGTGGTCATGAATGAAAACTTTGGTGGTTAAAAGTATATGCTTTGGAGCCAGATTACCTGTGTTCAGTGTTAGCTCCAACATCCACTAGTTGTGTAATGTTGCAAACTGACTGAAACTCTTGAGCCTTGGTTTCCTCTTCAATAATATAAAGACAGTAATACCTATCACCTGGTTGTAAGGATTAAACAAAGTTGATACTTGTAAGTACACAGGGCAGTGCCAAACATATGATCCTCAATAAATTCTAGCCAGTAAGTGTAATAGCAGGTAACAGCAATGTTAGTAGTTGTAAGAGTGTATAACTAGCTCTTTCCTTTGACAATGCTTTAGGAATGTTTTGGTCATTAAGTATAGACCCACCCAAATTGGGACTGCTGCCAAGTATCCCCTTGCATGGATTCATTATAGACTATATAACCACTTACATATTGGTAGACATAAAAAATCCCAACATTTCTGGGTTAGGAGAAGAAGTTATAATTGTAAATGAGTATTCTTATACACTTGTGTTTGTGTACCTAATTATGTAATGCCATGATTCTGTGTATTATGTGACTCTTGGTCAAAGAATATGACTATCCAACATTTGATAATTACTGCCAAAAATGTGATGGCAATATACATTCCCACCATCAGCAATGGAGGAATTTTGCTAACCTGATAAGGCTCAATTAAACTGCTGCTTTAATTTGCATTTCAGTAACAGGTATTAATGTTGACCAACTTCTTTAACTTTATTAAACATTTATATTCTTCTCTGAACTTTTTTCATGGGATAATTTTTTAAGATATAAACAATGAATAATCCCTCATTTGTTATTTGTTGTAGATTAAGCAAGCATTTTCTCCTGGACCCTCTTTTATCTTTCCTCTGTCTCTGTTTTTCTATCTCCGTCTCCCTCCTTTCTGTCCCTCCTCTCTTTTTCTTTCTCAACTGCCTTTGCTTTATAGTAATTTAGAAATATTATTCAAATAAACACTACATTTTATTAAATGAAACTAAGCATTTCATTAATGCTTTCTATACTTCAGATTATAAACTCTTCTATATTTGCTTTAAATATTCTTACTGTTTTCTTTAACTGACCATTTAAATCCATTTGGTAGATAATGTGTTTATATGTGTAGGATGAATGTGGTATTTGACTTAATTTTTCCTTAAAGGAATAGCCTAATTGTCCCAACAAATGTATTGAAAATTATTTTACTTCCTCACATAGTTGATATTATATCTTTTTCATATGCTATATCCCAGATATATACACGTCTGTTTCTGGACCCTCTTCTTCATTAATGCCCTGTGTATTCATAAGCAAGTAGGATGCTGTTTTAATTCCTATAGCACTATGGTTTGTTATGAACCTTTTTTTTTAACTTTGAAGATTGTTCTATCATTAAGGTAAACTCTCAGGAATTACTGAAATTGAAACTAGCTTAAGTAGTATCACTGTCCATATTTTCCCCAAAATCTTTAATATCAATTTTACTTATTAATATTTGCTGAAATACTAATTCATACTAACTGTAATATTATGATAACTGAATTTACTAACCATTCTCAAGTGATCTTCATAAAGAACAACAGATCAACAACAAACCTGCTCTGGGTCAGGGTTCCTCAACTTTGGCGGTGTTGTCATTTGGACCTGATGACTCTTCACTGCAGGAGCTGTCCTGTGCATTGTAGGCTGTTAATCAGCATCGTTAATCTCCACCCAGTAGATTCCTCCCTCATAGAGATTTCTCTTGGACTCTTTCTTCTCTGTGCTCTCTGTGTTTTCTCTTACCTTCCCTCTGTAAGGACATTTCTTGCTCTTAGTTCATGACTACTGCTGTAGATTATTATTTTACTAAACAAGATATACTTTTCCATCTAAAACTAAAAATTAAGAACTTACTCAAGATGCATGAGCAAAGATGAGCATTTGCCAACTTTAACTGCTGCAGAATACAGTGAAATGAGAGTAAAGGATTTAAAAAGGAGATAATAAAATCCCTGTGGTACATCAGGATTCTAAAAATGTCTGCAATAGCATTTATCTTCCCACATGTTCCTTTTCAATGTGATATTCCCACTCCTTCAGCAAGAAGTGTAGTCTATTTTCTTTTCCCTGAATCTGGGCTAGTTTGGGGACTGTGTTAACTGATAGAATGTGGCAGAAGCAACATGTTGGAACTTCCAAGCCCAAGTGTTAAGAAGGCCTGATATCACTCTTTGTGTGTGTGTGTGTTCGTGTGTGTGTGTGTCTATACTGAAAGAGAAATGAGGAAGAGAGACCATATGAAGAAGCCATTGGAGAGTGAGACACCCTAAAGTACATAGAAAGGGGGGCGCATGGGGAGGGAGAGAAATAAAGAGAGAGAGAGAGAGAGATGCCCAACCAACTCCCAGATGTGAGTGAAGAAGCAATTTTGAACATCGAGCCTTAGCAGATGCCATACTGACATGCCAAGCCATCCCAAATTAAAACAATGATGAGCAACTAAATGATTGGTACTTTCTAAAGTGCCTAAGCAACTGTTAACAGAAACATAAATCAGATCCAGAAATGGGGTGCTGCTGTAACAAAAACCTAAATCATTTGGCACTGGCTTCATGATTGGGTGATTGGCAGAGACCCAATGGACCTTGAGGAAATGTTAGTAGAGGCTGGCGGGCAGAGAGGAAATTGCTACTGAAGGCTGAGGAAGGGGAACCTGAGGTGTGTACTGGAAGAATAGCTAGAAAAAAGTACTGCTTCAGTAACATGGAAAATAGGAAGGAAGGGCACCTCGAGAAGGCAGAATAATGGACTCCGCCCAAAAAATTTCTATGTCCTAATCTCCAGAACCTGTAATATGTGATCTTATGAAGAAAAAGGAACTTTGCAGATGTGGTTAAAGCTACAGACATTGAGATGGAAGAGTAGCCTATGTGGGCTCACTCCAATCATTTGAGTCTTAAAAATCACAGTATTACACAGTAGGAGATTGACTTTGGAAGAAAGGTCAGAGAGATGAGATGTTGCTTCTTTGAAGAGAGAGGAAGGAGGCTGTGACCAAGAATGTGGGAGGCCTCTGCCAGCTGAGAAAAGTCAAGAAACATTCTTCCCCAGAGCCTCCAGAAAGGAATGCAGCCTCATCAACACCTTAGATTTTAGACCAGTGTGACTTGTATCAGACTTTTCACCTACAGAACTATAACATAATAAATTTGCTTCACTTGTGCAGCTTTATTGACCTAAACCTGTAAACAAAATTGTAGGCATTTAAAGCATACAGCATATATATATATACACATTGTGAAATTTTACCAAAATCAAGGCAATCAACACTTCATCACTTCATATCCTTGAAAACACTTGGATGTCTTGCCTTTTAGATACTATTAACTTAACAGCTATGAGGTCATATCTCATTGTAGTTTTCATTTAATTTCCCTTACAATTAATTATGTTGAACACCTTTCATGTACCTATTGGCCATTTCTGTGTCTTCTTTGGAAAAATGTCTATTTCTGTCCAAGGAACTTTTTTCCTGTTTTCTTCTAGGAGTTTTATAGTTTCACATCTTTACATTAAACTTTAATGCATTTCAAGTTAATATTTGTGAGTGTTATAAGTTCTTTATCTTATAAGTGGTATAAAAATATATTCCAACTACATTCTTTTACATGTGGATTTCTCAACATCATCTAGTGAAGAGACATGCCTTTCCCACTGTGTATTCTTGGCTGCCTCATCAAATATTCATTGGCAACACATGCATTCATTTATTTCTGGGCTCTCCATTATGTTCTATTGGTCTATGTGTCTGTTTGTATGCCAGTATCATACTGCTTTAATTTCTATGGCCTCATAATATAGTTTGCAATCAGGAAGTGTGATGGCTTCCACTTTGTTCCTTCTGAAGTTGCTTTAATTTTCTGATTTTTTTTATTTCTGTGAAAAATGCCATTGATATTTTAATAAGGATTGCATTGAATCTATTGATCACTTTGGGCAGTATGGATATTTTAACTGTATTAATTTTGCCAGTCTAAGAACACAGATATCTTTGTATTTATATATTTCTTCTTTGATTACCTTCATCAGTGTCTTATAGTTTTCAGTGTATAGTACTAAGTATTTTATTGTTTTTGATGCTATTGTAAATGGGATGATTTTCTTAATTTCTTTTTTGGGTAATTCACTATTAGTGTGTAGAAACATAACTGATTTTTGTATGTTGACTTTCTATCCTGAAATGTTATTAAATTTGTTTATTAATTCTAACAGGCTTTTGTGGAATATTTACGGTTTTCCATATATAATATCATGCCATCAGCACACAGAGACAATTTGACTTCTTCTTTTCTGATTTGGATGACTTTTATTTCTTTTTCTTATCTAATTGCTCTGGCTAGGACTGCCGGTATTATGTTGAATAAAAGTGGCAGAATGGGAATCCTTCTTTTGTTCCTGATATTACAGGAAGAGCTTTCAGCTTTTCACCATTGAGTGTGATGTTAGCTATGGACTTGTCAAATATGGCCTTTCTTATGTTGAGGTACATTCTATCTATAACTAATGTGTGGAGTGTTTTTATCATGAATTTTATAAAAAGCTTCTTTTTCAGCTATTGAGATAATCCTATGAATTCTATCCCTTACTCTGTTAATGTGGTATATCATGTTAATTAATTCACACATGTTGAATGATCCTTGCATCTCCCAGAGATAAGGTCCACTGCATTATGATGCATAATCCCTTTAATGTGCTGTTGAATTCAGTTTGCTGATATTTTGTTGAGAGTTTCTGCATCTCTGTTCAAGGATATTGGCCTGTAATTTTCTTCTCTTGTAGTGTCCCTGTCTGGCTTTATAATCTAGGTAAAGCAGAACTCATAAAATGAGCTTGGAAATGTTCTCCTCTTGTCAATTTTTTGGAAAAGTTTGAGAAAAATTGGCCCTAATTCTTTAAATGTTGGTAAAATTCACCAGTGAAACTCTCTCTGTCCTGAACTTTACTGCGTTGGGAGGTTTTTCATGAATGATTCAATCTCCTTATTCATTTTTGGTTTATTCAGAATTTTTGGTTTTTCATGATTTAGTCTTAGAAAGTTGTATGTTTCTATGAATTTATCCATTTCTTCTAGGTTATCCAATTCATTGGTTTATAATTATTGTCTCAGGATCCTTTGTATTTCTTTGGTGTCTGTTGTAATTATTCTCTTTCACTTCTGATATTATTTGAATCATTTCTCTTTTCTTTCCTTAGTCGATGTAAAAGTTCTTTAATTTTGTCTATCTTTTCTAAAAAAAAACAGTTATTATTTGCTATTGTTATTTGCTATATACTTGCTATGAATTCAATCTTCTTAAATTTTTTAATACTTGTTCTGTGAACTAACATGGCCTATCCTGGAGAATGCCCATGTGCACTTGAGAAGAATGTATATTCTGCTGCTATACAAAGAAATATTGTTGGGTCCATTTGGTCTAAAGTTGTACTCAAATCCAATATTTCCTTATTAGTTTTTGTCCGGATGATCTATCCATTATTGACAGTGAGGTATTGAAATCCCCTACTATTATTACATTCCATCTATTTTCTTTGCATCTGCTAATATTTGCTTAAATGTATATGCACCAATATTGGGTGCATATACATTTATAGTTGTTATGTTCTCTTGATAAATTGACCCCTTTACCTTTATTCTTTGTCTCTTTTCAGTTTTTACTTAAAGTCTGTTTGTCTGAAACAAATATAGCTAACCCTGCTCTTTTGGTTTCCATATGCTTGGAATATATTTTTTCATCCCTTCACTTTCAGCCTTTATGTGCTCTTAAAGCTGAAGTGAGTCTCTTGTAGGCAGCATATAATTAATTGGGTCTTTCTTTTCTACCCATTGACTCCCTCTATGTCTTTTGATTGGAGAATTAATCCATTTATACTTAAAATTATTACTGATAGGTAAGGTCTTGCTATTGCCATATTGTTCATTGTTTTCTGGCTACTTTGTAGTTTGTTGTCTGTTTCTTTTTTTTCTTTCTCTATTACTGTCTTCCTTTGTGATCTGATAATTTTCCATAGTGGTGGAGGGTCCTGTGCCTGGGACATGGATGCACATGGAGCAGTCACAGAGCCAGCGTCTGGAATACAGACACATGCAGAGCAGCTGTAGCTCTGGGACTTATGCAGGACTGAGGGATACTGACAGCCCTGGTCCCAGGGCAGAGCCCCAGCCGCTCCTCTGGGGGTGCAGGATTCATCAGCATCTGTCTCTTCAGGAGTTCTGTGACAGTGATGGCTGTTGGTTACCCCAGTGATAAAAGCTGCAGGTGTCGTCTTCAGTGCTGGCTGCTGGGGTCTGCACCAACAAACACAACAGGGCTCTTTGCTCTGAACGCTGTGGGAAGTCTGTGGTTGTCATGGGGATTTTTGAAAGCCTCGGTGGAAAAGGCTGCCAGGGTCCTCTGAAAAGCAGGCCGCTGAGAACCATGATGACACCTCCACATGGCTGATGCAAATAGCCCCAAACTTCCTCTTTATCCCTCGCCATCCCTGGACAGCTCCACTACGCTGATGACCCTGGTGATCTTTTCTGTCAAGTCCTTTCTTGGTCCACTCTGTTGCTGTGGGTTCTTACTTGGATTCTTGAGCCTCCTGAGGGCTACTGTCATTCATGAATAGCTGTCTAATTGTTGTTTTTGCTGGAGGAGGAAGGCTAGTATCTCCTTCCCTGCCGTCTTTCTGACATTACCACCATACTTTTGTTGTTTCGAACCACTAACTTTGTGGTAAAATGTTATGGCAGCAATAGAAAATGAATGCATATCTTCTACTAAATATGGGCCATGAGGTTGTTATCCTGAGTGATGTAGGTGACCCCAATCTAAACACATAAATCTTTAAAAGCAGGGAAACTTTTCTCATTATGGTTAGAGAGGGATATGTAACTGTGGGAGAATGATCAATGAAATGCAATATTGTTGCCTTTAAAGATGGAGGAAGTGAGCCATGATCTAAGGAATATGTGTGGCCTGTAGAAGGATAGGAAAGGCAAGGAAATGGATTCGGCCCTGGAGCCTCCAGAAAGGAATATAGTCCTATTGACTCTTTGATTTTTAACTGGCTGCAATATCTTCATATTCTACAAAAATCACAAGCGATTTCAGGCATATTGCACCAATGAAACAGTGAGGAGTCGGGCATGCCCAGACTGGCACATCTCCAAAGGCTAAGGATGAGACTAGCAAATTTAAAAGTCAGTCCTACCCTCGCCCTCCCTCCTGCCCCATACAAATATACATGCACAGATCCCCAAGTTCTAAAAAAAGGTTTGGTACCATTTTTTTTCTAGGATATTACAGAAAGTCATTATATTATCTGAAAAGTGGTATAATATATTCATTCATTCAATAAATGTTTATTAAACTTCACTATCTGTCAAATACTGTCATAAGTACTGGAGATACAATTTAATAATACATAATAAAACATAACAGAGATAATCTCATGGAGCAATGGGGTAAAAAAGAGGCTCCTAGTCAGTCCTCAGTGATGAAGAATCCTCTTTTAGAAAAATTGCAAAAACAGTAAGAAATTGTAAGACTTAATACTTCTAAGCTGAAAACTTACTATGGGTAGGATTCCATGTAGAGAAGTACAGGACCTAACATTTAGGAACTTTTTTTCTGGTCAAAGCATAGAGTACAAAGAAGACAGCAAAAATTAAAAAAAAAAAGAAAAGCCCAAAGAGGTACTAGGAGGCCAGTTTTTGAAGGATTTTATAAGCCACACTTAGGAGAATGGAGACTACATAAATATATTTGAAGAGGAGGAGTAACATCATTTCATTTGTATTTTTTTAAAAAGACAATTTCATTATACAATGGAGAATGGATTAATGCAGGATGGAACAAGAAATCAGAATACGTTAAGGTATGTTGCAAAGATATTTGAAAGATGCAATGACACAACCTTGGAAAGTAGCAGAGATGAAAAGAGATAAATAAATTTGAGAAATATTCAAAAATTACAATGGATAGCACTTGGTGATTATTTTAGGTATCTATAAATGAACAATCCCAAAACTTAGTGGTTTAAAACAACAGAAAAAAAATGTTTTTATTGCAAACACATTTGTGTGTCAAGAATTCATCCATGGTTAGGAAAGAACTGCCTATTTTTGCTGTACCTGGTGTCAGCTGGACGGCTTGACCAAGGTAAAAAAATCATGATGTCCTCCCTCACGTGTTTGAGGCCTTGCTCCTGGCTGTCTGCCGGGCACCTCAGTTTTCCTCCCTAAGACGTCTCTTGTTCTCTGTGCACAGTCTCTGGTCATGTAGTCAGTCAGCCCAAGTCTGTATGTGGTGACATGTTTCAAAGAAAGTAAAAATGGAAGATATGAGCCCTCTTAAGGTGTTAGCTGAGAAGTCACACGGTGTTACTTCTGCCATATCCTCTTCATCAAAGCAGGTCACAGGGCCCACTAAAATTCAGGGAAGCAGAAATAGACTCAACCTCTTTATGGACAAATAGCAAAGTCACATTTTAAAAGGGCATGTGGGTGGGAAGCTGAGGGTAATTAAGACATGAAAGATATTACCTCATGAACTAGACAAAGAGGAGAAGATACCATTTAGTGGCATAGGTAACACAAGAGGACAATTTGAGAGCACAGTGAGGTAGATTTTCAATATGTAGATGTATAGATGTATACAGATATCTAAATGATATCCAAGGTAAGGTTGTAAATCAAATACATTACCACTTACCTGATGTTTTAGGTACTTTGCAAATAGTAAATGTCATAACAACACTATGAAAGTCAATATTATTTTTCTTTTCTTCATTTTGCATGTGAAGAACTGAGAATCTGAGTGTTCAAGTAACTTTCCCAAGGGCTCATAAACTATTAAGGTACAAAAGCAGGATTAAAGCCCTTTTTATCTTTTTGCAGAAATAAAGTCCAGAGATGTCAGAGACAAGATTTTTTGGATAACTTCTGTCTTTTAATGTGCCATTTACACAATAGTATGTGTTCAAAGAGCTAACTGTCCTTTAAACCCCTGTGATATTGTGTATAATAGGAAATACATAGTTGGCCTTCCCTGGTTCCTGATGTAGAACTACTAAAACCCCTGAGTTATAGTGGTAGGAGGATAATTAATCATAATAAGCCCCTTTCAACATACATGACTTTATGCTAATGAGCTAATCCTTGGAGGTTGGGGGTCAGTTGCTGGAGGAACCAATCACATGATTAGAGGGGTAGAATTTTCATTTCTGTGCTCAGTTATCCAAGGAGGAAGAAGGGTAGAGATCAAGTTCAATTACCAATGGCCAAAGATTTAATCAACTGCGCCTATGTAAAGGGACCTCCATAAAAACTCCAAACAATAAAGTTTAGAGAGCTTCTGATGCAGAACACATCAAGGAGCTAGGAGGGTGGTGCATACAGAGAGAGCATGGCAAGTCTCCACTCCTTTCTCCATACCATGCTTTCTGCATCTCTTCCATCTGACTGTTTCTGAGTTGTATTGTTTAATAATAAACTGGTAATCTAGTAATGAACTGTTTTCCTGAGTTGTCTAGCTTTTCTAGCAAATTATTGAGCCTGAAGAAAGTCCAGGGAACCCCCAATTTGTAGCTCATTCAGAAGTTCAGGCGACAACTTGGACTTGAAATTGGTGTCTAAAGTGGGAGACAGTCTTACAGGACAGCCTTTAACCTGTGGGGTCTGCACTAACTCCTGGCAGTTAAGTGTCAAAATTGAGTTAAGTTTTAAGACACCCAGTGTGTGTTCACTGAGAACTGGAGAATTGCTTGGTGTGGAAAACCCACACTACTGGTGTCAGAAGCATTGGGAGTGTAGAGAGAGACAGGAGATGGTTTACCTTTAAGTCCATACTACATGACAGAGCATTCTGGGAACATTTACTACTTTCAAATGTTCCTGAATATTGCTAAGGCATTTTGGAAGTGCAGAAATCTTTGCTTTTAGTTTAAATTTAGTTCATTTCTGGAATCCGGCCTTTAATCCCAATCCAAAATTCCCTGGATATTCATACAGTACATTCCCATGTCAGAGAATGAGTTAGGCCTTAGCCAAAAGAATTTTACTGGCTTAGGCCACAGGAAAGTACCCAATGAACCTACCAATTTGTTCTTACTGAATATTATTTCAACTTACAGCAACTCTATAAAACCAGTTTCCTAAGTCTTGCTCTCTCTATAGCAATTAGAATTTTCTTTAAATTAGTGATTTTACAAAACACTTGAATATCAGTTCGTTTTATAAACCACTTCACAAAACCTTAGCAAACATTCTTAGACAATTCCAGTTTTGTGAATCAGTTTAATGAAGTTGAATTATAATATGGTGGTATTGGCACCAGAGTATGGGCCAAATAGCTTGGATCTGTCCTAAAGACAAAAACTAAGCCTTTGACCCTAAGGAGCTGTCACTTGTATTCATTATTTTGTCAAAGAAGAATGAGGATCCAGTGTAGCAAATATCCCTTATCACAATTTGTGGGTGGAGGAGAGGGTGTTGAAAATGAATTAAAAAAAGCAAAAAATAAGATAAATTCATCTTAAAATATGCACTATTTTGCCTGTGAGTTGGCAGAATTGTATTTATGTAATGAAAGAAGCATTCCTTACTGTAGTGCCAGCCTTAATCTGACAGTAGGGAAAACAGTCTGGTGTTGACATCAGCTGCAACACAGCCCAAACCTCTTTTACTCACAGCTGCTGTTCATTCTTGCAACGCCCAGCAGAGACCCGTGTTCAACCTTAGTACTGAGTGTGGCCAAAAACAGGACCATGTGGCAAGACTCCCAGGCTCCTTAAGCCTCTGAGTAGTTTTACTATGGATTCAAGCCAATTTCCCACAAGTCCTTGCAGCCTCTCTTCTATCATCCCTCTAGTTTTTAATCCTAGTCTGAGATGTAGAGAGGGAGAAATTTCCTAAACAAAGATCATTCTCATTCCAGGCTTATGAACATGTTATTTCTTCACCTGGAATACAGTTTGTTTTTCTATATTCAGAAAATTTCCATTATCCTTTAAGTCTCAACTTAAGCATCATTTTTTCTACAGAGGTTTCCCTAACCTGCCCATTTCAGCAGGAGCCACTCTTTTGCTGAATATAACAGAATCTGTTGTAGTCTGTATTTTCCTGCTTTTTTTAGTTAGAAAAATTTACTTACCCATACTCAAAGAAGGGTGAGGAAGACTATAACAAATTGATCCACAACTGAGAATTAATTAACATTTAATTTTATTTCCTTCCAGCGTTTTCTTCTGTATGGAGTACACTTTGATCTCTACCTAGTCCTATCTGCCTCCATCCCTGATCTAAGATAACTACTGTCATGAGTCTGATTTACGCACTTCAAATCCACTTCCAATTCTTACACACGTATACATGCAAAACCTTCATTTACAATAATACCATTGCATTGCACATGCCATAAATTTACAGCAATATGCCATTCTGTTGTAAACAACATGTTTTAAAAATATATCTAGGTTGATACTTATAGACACATTTTGTTCTTTTCAGTTACTATGGCTCATTACATAATTCTTCTCATAACTTTCACATGTATATACTGAATCTTATTGATTGTTTATTTCTCAGAAAACTCCATGAAATTATGCAGTTCATTCACCATTGTTTCTCTCAATGCATAGCGTGGTGCCTGTTATTTTACTGGCAAATAGTAGAATAATGATTGAACTTTGCTTTTACATTTCCTTGAAGTGAGTTTTGCTTATGTTTGGAAATTTGATTATTAAATTTCCTCCTCTTGCTTTTACTAAGGTTTGCAGAATCATTCAGAGAAAATGTTGATGAAGTTTTGTTGATTTAGATCTTTGGTTTTGATCTAGTGGGATTTTTAAAGCCTTATTAATGTCATATACTGCTGGGCAGCTAATAAGATATGGCAATCCCATGGAAAATGCCTACTGAATGCAGGAGAGCTGCTGCCCAGGGGTCAGTCCTGACGCCCAGCACTTTGAACATGCTACTTCTGCTCCCTCCCCAAATTTCAATTGTATCTGTACAGTGAGGTAGAAGGTGATTATACTTCACTTCTAGGATTAAAATGCTGTAACCCATGTAAAGCTGTTACACAGCGTGTGACATACCATATAAGTGCAATGAACATTGGCTGTTACACAGATTACAAACTGTTAAGATTCTCCACATTGTGGAATGCTGAGCAATGCTAGAAATAAACATCTTTTGTGGGATA
The DNA here is from genome assembly GCA_032199065.1 of Smutsia gigantea. NCBI lineage: Eukaryota > Metazoa > Chordata > Mammalia > Pholidota > Manidae > Smutsia > Smutsia gigantea. Next base: position 687,127 of record JAVSCE010020116.1, on the reverse strand, counting down.
ATCTCATTATACTTCCCTTGAGAGAATTTGGAAGCTCACTTTAAAATTCACAAACAATACTCACTCACAATTCCCCTTTTTTAAAGTATGATAATGTGAAGTATCCTATAAAGTATAATAGTGCGAAGAGTAAAGGCTCTGAGCTCAATCAGACCTGAGTCCAAGGCCCTAATAGCTGGCCAGCTGTGTGACTTTGTCCAAGGTATTTCACCTCTTGGATCCTCAGTTTTTCACCTGGTGATCATACTTTCTATGGAGGAGTGTCACTCTTCCTTGAAGGTCTAATGTGATTATCCTCTCTGCCCCCAGCCTATCAAGGAGGAGCCCTGAGAAGGAAGTGAGATCAAAATAGAATTTTCAAAATACACGCTACGATACTGGGAGAGGGAAGTTTTTATGAGATAATTAAAGCCATTATAATAGATTTAGACAGCATCTTTTTCTTTCTGCTTCTATATTTGCTATGGCTTATGTGGCCGGGTCAGCAGCAGGGATCTGGAACCACACCCCATCTGTATATCAAAAACAGGAACTGGGTTGAAACCAAGAATACATGAAGCAGAATTCTCCAGGCAATATTAGGACCAGACCTTAAAGAGGGAGAGGATTCCTTAGGAACCTTATGTGATTTGGCCCCCAGAAAGGCAGTATGCTGAACAGAGACTGGGGGCAGATACTTGAGATATAAATAAAATGTGTTTTATTTTTGCTTAGTAGTAGACTTTGCCCATAGAGACTGTAGGAGCCAAGTAGTGCATGGACAACTGGTGGCTGGATCAAATTTCAAGAACTTAGGGTTTAGATCTTCACCACTAAATTTTCCATGGACCCCATATTGGCACCAACCTCAGATATTATGGGATCTCAATGAAATGACATAGAGTACTCTGCTTATTCTTTCCTTCTTAAGAGTTTTCATTTTTAAGACTCTTGATAGGCACAAAATCTATGTCAAACGTTAAAGTGAGCAATGTTGTATTTGCCATTCTCCTTTTTACTTCTCTGTCCCCTGATGTTTTCTTTCTCTTTTTTGTAGATTCTTTGTCTAGCTAATCACAGGAGCTGGGTTTCTCATTTGTTTGTTTCACCCTGTAAATATGAGACTTTAGCCAGCCCATTCGTAATCATGAATCTCTGTACCCTTGAAAAAATAATATTTAGCAAACTTAATGCTCTCCAACCAGCTAATTATCATGTCTTATCCAAAAGTCTGCTTGCTGCAGTTATGATTGAGTACAGACTCTTTAAGAAAGAATTTGCTCCTTCGCTCACTCACTCAGAAAAACAAACATCAACTAATAAGATGCTGTTTCACAGGTATTTCATTTTAAGGGAAGACTAGTGAAAATTAAACAAGGCTCAAAGCAATGAGTTTCTATGTGGAATTTCAAGTATGATCTGATGGGAGCAATAAAGGTGTCTAAGCTGTAGAAATTGTTCAAGAAATGATGGTTGATCAATCGAATAAATAGAAAGATAAATGAATGAGAGGTATTTTTGAATGGGATGACTTTATAGAATCCTTAAATCATTTGAAAATGGTACCACTGGACTCAGCTGCTATTTCAGAAACGAAAAACTCTGACCTATCTTCTACTTTTCCTTGTTTTCTGAGAATGCCCATGGATGTCTGGCAGTATAACACATACGGGGATGGCAGAGCAGAGTCACTGACTTTGTGATACCTGAATGTGACCTGCCGGCTGGAATACACCTCTCTTTTAAAATGTTTCATTCTTACCAAGCTTTATGCATTTATGGTTTTAAGGCAATAATTCTCTTAGGTTTAAGACATAAATTAAAGCCATACAGTGTCATCTTCAGTAAGGGCCTCAGTTTTTCAAATTTTTTGACTTTACTTAGAAAGACAACTGGCTCTAGGAGGTTTCTGATCAGCCTAATTTTTTTTCAGCCATTCTCAGCTCCCCTTCAAAAGAGTCTCTCACTAGAATTACATGAATATCGTGCCCCCAAGGTGAATGCAATGTTTGAAACAACAAAATATTGATTTCCCATTGTGTAACTTCCATTTAATTTAAACCAAAATTCAAGAAAGCAAAGGGTTGAGAAGAGAGTACACTGCTATAACCCTTCCCGGTAATCCTTAAACACGTCACACGTTTTCAGCGTTGAATTTTGTTTATGGATACTTATTTCAGTCATACTTCAGTCTTATATATCTCTTCAAAGTCTGGTTTAAAATGATCTAAGATTTCTTAAAGCTTGACTTCTCTAGCCCAGGGTGATTGCAAGAACTGGTATGGTGAACATTCATCTCTGTTTGCCCAGTTCAGTCTAACTGATCATAGTTGGTTTAATTCTTAGGACTTAATCCAAAATAGCCTTTAAACTTATATGGCTGCTCCATAAACATGTGAAAAAGACAAGCTTTATAATTCCTCCAGTAACATGTACTTTGTTTTTGCAACCCTGCTATTATTCCAGTCTAAGAGTAATTTGAAATCGTCTTGAGCAGTGTTCTATCATTTTGTATATTCTACTATCTTGCTAAATGGTTTCTGTTTTGCTTTCTACCTCATCCCCAAAGATCAGCAGCATTTGAAGATATTTTTCTCAGTTAACATTATTTTATAAAACTATAGTGAATAAGTTTACCGTTGGTTATTTTGATGTCTTTTTCTCTGCCTCATTTATTTCAGTAATTGTGGAAGTCTTTGCCATCTGGTTGCTTTACATCAGGAGATATAGTGCATATTTTTCTTAGGTTTTTATCATTTTTATCACTTTACAGATAAGGTAGTCATTCTCCCCATTATTAACTTCTAGGTATTTTTTGTGCATTTGTTAATTTATTTGTTTAAAATTTCATATAATAATGCAACCACCACCACCACCGCCTACCTTGTACCAGACTGTGCGATGCACTTATATACATCATTGCATCTACTTTTCACAGTAACTTTAGGAGGTTGGTTCTATTGTCTTCATTTTACTGATGAAATTGAGGATCAGCAAAGTTAGGTAATGTGCCCAAACTTACAGTTAAATGATAAAAATTATCCTACAACCAATCATCTTCACTTTCAAAGCCTGGTTTTAGCCTCCATACTATTCTAGACTTATCAGTAGATCACCATTCAGAGACATGGTGTTGACCGGTGAAGAGGAAACAATAAATTTTAAAAAGACACTGCTTTCACAAAACTTACAATATATAGCAATAGAAGAAAAAAAATCTGTATACATCAGAAACTATAATACGTGGTATAAATATGACCCAAGTTTGAGAACGATAAAAGTTCTTCAAATAGAGGCTGAAAAGATTCTTGATGATTTAAGATGGTGGTTCAAATGAGGCTCTTCATAAAAAGGAGGAAGAAAAGATAGGGCAAATGTATTAGTTTACATATCTTTATAGTTCAGGAGTTGATTCAGTGTCAAAGAGGCACGATCCTGTGTTCAAACCCTGGAATGATCACACTGTGATCATTTTTTTCTCTTCCCATCCCATAGACTTACTTCCTCAGCATTGGTCCCAGTCTCCTTTACTGTTCCAGAGCTTCATAGTAGCATGCTTCCTGGTTTTTATCCAACAAAAAAGGAGAATATGAAGCAGATTTTCTCAAAAACTCACTCAGCATGCATGGAATTTTTTTTTTTTTTACTTGGTCATGATTGGCCCCACTTGAGTCATTTGTCTAACTCTTAAAACAATCACTGTTGCCCAGAGGAGACGGTATGTTAATTGGTTTAATTGAATTAGGAATCACTGCTGAGTTCTGGGGTCAGATTCACAAAGCACACAAGAGAAACTCAGGATATTATCAGAAAAGGGAAAAGAGTAATGCCCATCATTAAATATTTGTGCCTTAAGATCTCATGATTTGTATATGTTATGCACTAAACTGAAAAAAAAATTAGTGTTTAAAGTTGTGAAGTGATATTCTCTAACCCCACGTAGAAATATACTTTCCATTGAATTAGGTATGTAACGATTCTTTATAAGTTAACAATCCACTATCGTGAAAATATGCCTTATTAAGCTCATTTTCTGAAATTTTCTTTGTTCTTGTCCTTAACTAAATTTCTTTTTCCATGCTCTTGTAAACTAACAAAGTGAAAAGCGGAGCTTAAACCCACCCTCAGAATGCCTTTCCTGGCCACCCTGCCCTAGAGTGATACCTTCCTTATTTTGCCAAACTCTAATACCGTTCTCTGAAGTTCACTCACATTTAATATTTCTGTTTCTACTGCTAGCTGTTTTTCTGTATATGGGCTCTCTCTTCAATCTGGTCATAATCTTCCTGTAGTCTATCCCTGAATAGTCAGGCTAGTTACACGTTAAAAATAAAGGACACTTGTAATTGCCGTTAGAAACGATTCATTTTAGTAGAGCAGTGCTTCTGAATTTGGTCAGGTAGGTGGCAGAAGATCTAGAAAAGTATTAAAGTTATTATGTTGTAAAGACATCAATGTATCTAAAATTTTTTGCAATTAGATATATTATTTTATGATACGGTAGCTTACCATACTTGAATTTCTATAGATAAAAAATAATAAAAGAAACAAAGAATATAAGAAAAAAACCTTTGAGAGGAAAAAAATATAAAAATTCTACTATAGTGTACACGTTATTGGTATTCTTCAGTTGTGTTTTACCTTGATTTGTTTTTTGGCAAAGTGGGGGAAATAGAAGCCTTTTTAAATATGAGTGGTACAATTCTTGGTTAAGCTCACAAGTTCTTAGAGTCGTTTGGGGCCACAGTTTGCAAACATCTGTCACAGTGGCAAAATTTTGTGTTTATTTGTACATCAACCTGTGAGATAGGTAATGGTTACATATGTTATTAATTTACAGTAGAATTCAGACAGACTGGCTCAGTTATACTGTTAAGAGCTTCACCTTAGAATCAAATCCAATCAATTCCAAATACGATGTTTTGAAGGCCTCATATATCTTGTTTTGATTTTTTGGATATTTAATCCCAGCTTCTCATTTTCCCAGAACTTTAAAGAAGCATATGATAGGTTAAATAAGTCATAACATTTTTTGATGCTGTTGATATCTACCTAAACACTTTTCACCTTCAATAAACAATAAAAGGGAGATGAGACAATGCACTATTATTTAGCTCCAGTTATGTGTCAGATGTTTTGTATGACAACTTACACATTTATTTATTCATTCCTTAACAAACTTTTTTTGAGAGCTGGCACATAACAACAAAAAAAAGGATACTGTTGTTTAAACAAAAACAGACATAAACCCTACATTCACGAAGACTATATTTTCTAGTGGGCAAGTTGGACACTAACCAATTCATAATTGTAAATGGTGTTTGGGAAGGAATAAAATGTGATTTTACCCTCAACAATCCTTTAAGGAGGCATGCTGTCCCCTCTTCATAAGTGAGGAGATTAAGGAACTTGTCCAAACCTACAAGGTTAGGAAAGGTCAGGAGGGCTGCCAAGAATTGCTGAGCAAGTGTTGTCCTGCCCGCCCCTGGGGACAGGGACCATCATTCACAACTATAATGTGGCTAAGGCTCCTAGAGTTTTGTACTGTACCACCAACACAACCATATGCATGGCCTTGGGTCAGATGGGATTCAGTCTTAGTTTGTCCATATTATTCTAGTAAATGTAGATTTTCAGGGTAACCACATTAACCAAATGTGTAAATCTGTTCATCAAATCCACAGTATATGAAAGGCAAGATTTGTGGGATAGCATCTAAATGATACCTTGAGATCTAATTCCCCATTCAATTAATAAAAAATTGTTTGGGTAAATAGTAGATATAAAAAACACAGTGAAAAAAATGTTTCCTGGACTCACAGAGTTTCCAGTAGACCAGAAAAATAACTGGAAATGAGATTGGCTGTTATGACACAATACACATAGAAGGCATTTTATTGTTAGTAAAGGATTTTTATTTGCTTCTCCTAGTAGTCATATTAGTTACAGGATAGATGTTTGGAAAGGTAGTTAGAATGCCTGAAAAAACACATTTGAATTTTCTACTCCAAGCAATAGTGGACACTGTCGATTTGGGGCCTTAAGAGTTCAATACGCTAGCCCACCTTTAAGATGGTTATTCTAGCAGTATAAACACTCGTGAAGGAAACTCCAAGTCTCAGGGAATCCAATTAGAAGATTTTTAAAAAAGATCAATTTAAGGTATTACATTCTTAGATTATGGTGATGAGAATTAAAAAAAAAAGAATAAATGCAGAAAGTCATGTACTTTTTAGAAGGAACATCAACAACTCACTTCTTGTTTTCCTGCAGTTGCAGCTTTGTGTGGCAACTAACACTTAGTAAATCTTCCTCACTTTTTCACTGCAATATAAATGAACAGTCTTACATAGCTCATTTCTCAGCTCATTTTAATTACTATCAGAATAGGAGAATGGGCATCTCAGGCTGTTAGTAATTTGATATAGAACTTTTCACCTCCAGGTCAATGGTAAGTGAAACACATTTACATATTTTTAAGTGGATTTATTGCTCGTGAAGGGAGCCCAGGTGTAATCCTTCACACCAGAACACGTTATTGCCAGAAAGCCCACAGGCATTGAAACACTGATCAGCAAGTAACAGGGAGAAAGGGTTCAATTTCAACTACTCTTTGGTGTTTGGCTTGCTTTACAAGATCTCAAATTGTTTTAATTAATCCTAATTATGATTCTATTTTTAAAAACCGATATCCAACTGATGAAAAATTGGATATGGACCAGTAAACTGGGCTTCTTTCAATTTAGAATATGTGCTATCCAGTTACTCAAAAATAATCATCCCCACCAGAAAAAAGCAAGAAATTTACCACAGACCTCACTTTGTGCTGGGGGGCAAGAATGAGAAATAGAAATTGTATTACAAATTTCACTAATGGGAATATGGTTTTTACAATTAGAAAACAACAGTGCTGGTTACATTGATCTTAGTACCAAGGGAATTAGAAGTTACACTTTCTGAAGGTGTGTGCCCACTTACAAGCCTAGAAAAGGCCATAATGGATTCAATCCTGCTCAGTTCCCCCGCCTCCAAGGCAACACACATCCATGGTAACAGCAGAGCATCATTATAATTTCTCAGCTGTGAAGAAATAACAATTTCTTAACTCCCTGGAACCCAAGCTCTTATCAGGCAATGTAAAAACGAAACAAAACAAACAGCACAGATCCCAAGTTTTCAGTTCTGTCATCATTGTAAATATGCTCTGTCAGACATATTATTATGAGATGGGCACATAATAATGAATAAAATGCTATACCTGCGTCTTAGCTAGATATGCACCAAGTGAAAGGTTTGCAACAGGAGCTTGCACGCAGATTGCTTATTGGGACACGATCTCAAGGATCAGGAGTGAGAGGCAGTGGAGTGAACCAGAGAAGAGGGGAAAGCCAAGCCAAGGATTAATGGGCTGGCCACAACCATGGGCAAATGCTGTTCCATCCTGCCAGATTTTTAAAGGAGACTTATGAATATGATTTAGCATTGTTCAGTTGTAAAATAAAAGGGAAATGATTTTATCCACTGGCTCCAGCTGGTAGGTATGATCTCATGGACATGAATTTCCCAGCACTACCCACTTACACATGTGTGACCGGCATAGGGGAGCAATCGTGGGGCTGTGCCAGGGAGGCCTCCTGGGGTCCAAGCAAGATGGTGTCAGGTTCACCTGTGCATCTGGTCAGAGCCTATGTGCAGCTGGATGGTGCAGCAGACAGGGGGCAGAGGTCAGGGGGAGAGAACATGAGCTGTCAGAGAGGGGCATCTGATGCACTCTGCCTTTTCCGTGCTCAACAGTCAGTGCCTCCTCAAGGAGGCATGCTTTCTTTTGAGGGAAAGAACTTGAAAACAGAGAAAATAAGAAAATCTGATAGACTTTTTAAAGATGCATCCTTTTAGAATTATTGTATAGAGTGGACAGCTAGGTAGAGATGAAATATATGGGCTTTGAAGTCAGGTAAATTGTAAATTTGAATACTGTCTCAAATTCTTACTCATTGTGTGATGTTTGTCAACTCATTTAGAGTTTCATCTTCAGTATGGCGGGAAGGGATGTAATTTCTATCCCATGCAACAGTTATAAATATGAAATGAGATTATGTATGTGTCACTAGTTCACTGTCTTCCATAGGTCCCATATCCAAGAAAAAGTATTAGTTACTGGCACAAGGTGAAGATGGACAGTCTTTCCATTTTCTTACTTCCACCTGTATTTATGAATCAAATGGTGCCATGAAGCATAACACATTTTTATGTATGATTTGAGGGTTCCTAGTACAGGAATAAGTCCTCTTACAGTACTGAAAACTGTAAAATAGGGATGTTCTATTTTGTCTAAAGGCTTCTATGAGAGTTCAAATAGAAATTGTTTAAGCTTCATTTTCGGTTCAGAGTTTCTTTAAACTCTCCCTTATGAGAAGAGACCAGCAGATGATTTAATATACTAGCTGTTAAACTAACTTTAAAAAAAATTTAAGAAAAAAAATTGATGTTTGAGCTGTTTCTTAAAACATCAGTGACCCTGAATGCACAGTCTTCATAAGCTAAGAATCCCCCAAAGCTCAGTAAGAGCGTCGAGATCTTAACCTACACAACAGAACAGCAGGATCAGGCAAGTCACTGCTGAGACACCACTTGGGGCCAGATTTTAATAGCTGACGACTCATAATGGATTGACAAAAGCAAAACATCATTAACTTGAATCTACGAAGTCAACATTTCCATATGCAAATAAGAGCGAGCACATATGTGCCTGTGTACAAGTCTCATTGCTTGTTTAGTTGTCTGTGTGTCCTTTAGGCTGCCTTACTTTGTCTTTGAGATCCCAGTGGACAAAAACCACGGCTGGTAACCCGCTTTGCACAACAACAGGTGCACAGATTGGGCCTCACTAAATGTTTTTAATGGTAATGATGGCGATATTGTTGATTTTCTCTCTCACGCAAGAGTTTAAGATCTACAGTATAATGTTGGTATTCAAAAGTAAAAGGATAGTCAAGAATGATACATTTGAGCAGGGGGACATGAAAGCTGCTGTGTATTCATGTAGCAAGAGCCCCCTAAGGACATGAAGGCTGGAAAGGGCACTGGTCCTGATATCCTATAGATTGAGGTTCATATTATTGATTCTTATAAAAAATGTTTCCCTCATTGCAGGCTAGGTAACTGTTTCTTATTTCTCTTTCTTGAGAATGTTGGGGCTGTGGCATCTTAATCTTTAGTGTAAATCTGCTTGATCTAGTGGTATAAAAAGTGTTACTGCGACAGACTACCAGCCTAATTCTGGCCCGTGGGAAAATGATTTAACCTCCCTGAGCATAAGTTCTTTTCGCGTAATTGTTACCTATCTCACAGACTTGTTGTGAAAATCAGATAAGATCAAACAAGATAATATAAAGTGCTATAAAAACTTAAGCTGTTGTTATCCTGGAAAGTGCATCTTTTGGGCTGGCTTACGTGACGCAAGGAAATAGCGAATTACGCTACTTTTACGAACTTGGACTTACTGCTCAGCATGCCTGTACGAGCACCAGCAGCCTCTCAAGAGTCTTTGCTCCTTACTTTCTTTCTCCCTCTTCCCCAGTGAGCGGTACTTTCTTGGCTTGTCTTTCTTTCTCTGTTGTGTATACAAATGTTGTATGTTAAGATCAAGGGGTGGACACCTGGTTTGCTTCTCTGAGTTCTGTCATTCACGCTCATAGAGATTTTGCTCTGGGCATCGCAGCTGGCATTCCTCTCCTACTTTCCCTTGCCTCGGAAGAGTCACGCAGGAAAGAATAATGAAGGCTTACACTCTCCAATACTGCTTCCTATCTACCTCGCATCCTCCTGTTACCAAAGGGGAAACACATGTTTTTCAAACTCAATTTTTGCTGAAGAAAATTTTGTTCAATTTCACAGTTTGACTTCAGGATTTTCCCCAGCGATGGTAAATTCCATTCCCTTGCCAAACAAGGAAATAATCTACAAGCATGTTTGGAAGGAAAACCTAGAAACACCCCTTGAGCTTTAGAACCAGATAAATATAAGAAAGAAAAGAATTTGTTATGCCAGTCTCTCTCATTCAAAATACTAACATGTTTAATGATAGTAAATTTGGGGAAAATATTTAACATAGGTCAATGGAATTTACTAAGTTACAAAAATGTAAACTCTGAGGCACAGATATTTATAGTAATGGTAGCATTTGTGCTGAAAAGACAAAGAGAACAGTGAAGCTTACAGGTGGCTTGGGGTTGAATGCATATTTGTTGAATCAATTATAGTTGAAAAGAATGCTCCATCAGATTTTCTTCATTCCATGCATTGTTATTTTGCTTTGAATATTGTTTAAATAACTTATCTTTGTGGAAACATTTATTTGTTCTATTCACTCGATGGTTACTTAAATCTCTTTAATTCTAAGTTATTTTTCTTTGCTTATTTCACCACAGCCCAGATAAAAAACCCTTTCTATAGGTCACTTTCATTAAAGGTGTTATAAAAATAAATGGCTTGTAACAGGTGGAGAAAACATGAACCAGGAGGAATGGACCAGAATCTTATTTCCCAGCAGTGCCCCAGGAAGCCTTTGTATTCTTTGGATTTTATTTCTCTGTTGAGTTCCGACCAAGTAAACCCCCCCTGCCTGGGTATCATGGACTAGAACTGAAAGCTACAAAAGGCAGAAGAGACCTTTCTCCCTGAAAGGGGTTCTGGGAGTGAGCTAGTTTATTTAATCCCTAGGCCAACGTGTGGTCAAGCTAACCAGAATGAGAGACACAGCTTCCTACATGTGAGCTAGGACTGTGAGAAATTGCTTTTCAGGGCATTTTATAGCTAAAACCCTTCAAGAGTATGGAAGAGCTCTCCAACTAGGGGCACAAATATTCAAGGAGAGCTTGTTTGTTTTATGGTTAGTTTTATCCCACAATAAACAACTTAAATTTGCAGACTATACTTTTTGACTATAAAGTGGGTTATTTCTCAACATGCCGGTACTTTCCCATAACAGATGGAATAAATAGGAGAAAATGCTGAGAATACACCACTGAAATTCTGATTTATTCAATCATTAACAAAAAGAAATGCAATTTCAATGGTAATAGAATGAAAACCCAACTGTTTCTGCTTTCCTTCTGAAAACTTGTTTTCTATGGAGAATGCTACTCTTAGGCAAACACCTACTTAAACCTCAGCAATGTATCATCTTAACTTCAGGCAGCATGGTTGTGTAGGTCCACTAATTTGTAATACCTGTGCGACTAGGGATAAAATATTAACTTTCAATAATACAAGCAGTATCTCTGCAGTACAAATACTAAAAACAAAAAACACATACATTATCTCCCAGGAAAGAATATATATATATATACATACACACACACACACACACACACACACACACACACAAAGAATATGTGTGTGCATGTGTGTGTGTACAAATACATATATCTGTGTATATATATATAGAACATCTTGACACTCAGTGCTTCTCAAGGCAGTGGCTGTAGAGCTTGTTAGAGGAAACCCAGTCCACACATAAGCTTTGGAGATTTGGCACTGAGTAGACAACCAATCAGTCCAGTGACTCTTTCTCAGGACACAGGAAGGAGGAAAAACAAAAGCCATCTAAATGCAACAATGCTCAAAATAATCTTAGCGAGGCCACTTCCAGGTTGGAAACCACATTAAATACTTCCTGGGAAAATTGTTTGAATGTAATAAAGGAAAATAAAACATTGCCATAGGTTCATAAGAAAAGCAGAAAACCTAAAATAAGAAGTCCATGATACAAATCTAGGTATAAAAAGTCCATGATGCACACATGTGTGTATACACACAGGGTATATTAGAAGGTGGGACATTTGTCATTATCTTCATTGCATGTCATAATAAATCTGTGGGATATAAAGATCTCAATATATACTGGAGTTTTTCAAAGAATTTGAAGTTCTTTTGTGATCACCCCTTGGTCTGGGTGGACCTAACAGAATCCACCTAATGTGGAGCCCCCCACCCAAGGGTGGAGCCCGGCTCTGTATTAATCCATGGTGCGCTCATGTATTTGGCCTCCTGGGATCTCTTCCTTTGGAATTTGGTCACTGGACCTCCAAATGATCAATAAGATCCCTCCCGTTCTAAACTCATGCCATCTTATGCTTTTCTTTTTGTTTATTTGTGTTCAGTTGAGCATTTCCTTCCTTACTTTAAATCTATTATTAATAAAAAGAAAGTGCGGAATTATGTTGGCCATTCAGCCACCTATGTTTCCTAAGAAAAGGTATCTTTGTGACAGAAGCTCTTCAGTGTTTTCCTTTATCATCTTTAGTTTGCACCACAGGAAAAGTTCTCCAGTAGCTAGGTGGCAGTTATAATCTACCAAGCTCCGAATGAAAATTCATTAAAGCATTTTATAGGAGACCTCATTTGATGATTCACTTAGCCCTCTCTTTCTCCTTTGATCTCAGCCCTGGCTCAGTTCTTAAAATCTCAGATAGAAAACAAACCTTCACTGTAGTCTTCCCAAAAGTTTTAACAAGGCTGTGTATATAAACACAGTCTGGTTAAACATGTTAAACCTACACACTCTGAAAGTCAACGTAGCCTCCCTCTCCTGTCCTAACAATGGGAGCAGATCACAACATTATTGCCCCAACCAGTGAGGTCTTTCAAAATATTTCCCTTTCCAATCCCCTGAACAGCTGCAGTTCTTTTTAAATGCCTTCAGTTCTCTCCGCACACACAGCATCACGCCCATTTCCTAGTGCAGGTGTGTGTTCTGTTGTGTTTGTTTACAGTGGTGGGGCTTGATTGTAACAGCCCTGTATTATGAATAAACCAGTGCCTGAAATGAAGTGGAACCTTGATTTATTTGGGTAGGACTATTTTCTGGTGCTGTAAATCATATTTTGGTGTTCATTTACCTTTGTATTCTCTTTGAGCCACTGGCACTGAGGCTGACGAATGGGAATCAAATGAAGTGTGCTAAGTGCTTCCGCTGGAGGCTTTCCTCTCCCCACATGCCGGGGTGTGATTTATCTCTACAATACATCATGCAACTTATTTTCCTTTATTTATTTTATTTAGTGTTGTCACAAATAATATCAATTGGCCATTGACTGTGAACCCTAAACAGTAGTAAATTAATGAAATAAGCTACATCTACAGAACTCATCTGTCCCCAATTTGATTAGAGCCACTTTGGTTGCGGCAAGCCATTTACTATAGATGAACCTCATTTATTAAACAGCTTCATGAGTTCTGTGTAAATTGTTATGCATAGTATTTGCAGTGATTTTAATGGAACACTTAAAGCTGACTCTTTTATATCTCAATCACTAAGAGTATTTTATGCTTGTGGAATTGGCACTTTCAGTCATCCTATGACTTTAAGCGACTCTATCTGAAGCAGCTATCCATTTATGGTAGGAGGTCTTCTTTCTTTTTGTTTCTGTGAAAGACAATAAGAGCAGGAAGGGGGTGCAGGGCTTTTTTGGGGCAAGGGCTTCTTGGAGAATATGTCGCCTGGGCAGTGGTTAAAATTTCATGATAACTCGGTCTCTGCTGAGCATTTAGGTGTTCTGCTGCTCTAGCATATCACAAATTTCAGACCACAGGAATGCAGAATTCCAAGTGGTCAGTTTACCTTGGTTGGAATTTGGAAAGTTTCACAAAAGGAGTGACTTTACAAAGAAAAAAGAAATCTGAATAATTCAAATAGATAATGATGTTTCTTTGTAGTGGCTTAAAAAATACGGGGAGGCCAAACACGTCCCAGAAAAAGCACTGAGAGGTGGGTAACAGCTGTAAATAAAAAACAAGGGGAACATAAGCAAGTTCAGTGTGACAAGTGACAGCTTCTGGGTACTGAGGAGACTGCCACCCAAACAGGAGAAAGGGTGAGGGGCAGAGCCCAGGGGAACACGTATCCAGAGCGAAGGTGGACTGGGAGGGGCTGGTTGTACAATTACAGTGAAGGGTAAAGGAGTAAAATAGAGAAACAAAAATGTCATGGTGGATGAGGTAAGAACATTCCTGGGAAGTATCTGAATGAGGCTAAAGCAGAATAAAAATTGGAAACACTTGGTAGAGCTTGTCTTTTTCCAGATCATAAATGCAGGTGGGTGGTGGTGATATAATGCAGAGTCATCCTACCCATCTTTGTTAAGGACATATGCCCTCCTCATGAGTCCACCCGATGAGATCTACTGCAGTCAAGATCTGATTAAAGAGCTGTGAGACAATCACAGCAATGCTTAGTGTTGAAGTTAAAAGCATATTCAGTATGCTTGTTTTACTAAAGAATTTGATGCATCCCAGCACCTCAAACCCTCATATGTTTTCAAAGAAATGTAGAGCCCTACCCTTCTAGAGCTCTCAAACTGGAAGTAAGGGAATTTAGATATCTCATACCTATGGATTCTTTTAATGAAACTCCCCAAGAGTTATTTACAATTTTCCATGTATAGTTATTAATTGAAATTATTGGTAAAAGTTCTTTATTTGAAGTGAAAGATAAAAAAGGTCATTGAAACAATCTCCTAATTAAAAGGAACATATGAAGAAAGGGAGGAGGGAAGGAGGAAGGCTTGCCGTTATGTACGTATTTATTAATATTAATAAGTGATTTTTTTGCACTACATTATACAACATATAAATATAGTGCAACATTTACTTTGAGCAAAAAGGAGCTGGGAAACACTGATAAATACATGTGGGGCAGTATGCCCCAAAGTGAGTTTCATAATAAAATGTTTTCCTGATTTCTTCATCAAAAATGTTTGGGAATCAACTGCAACTGTAAATACTTCTTCAGTATTTATTATGTGTATAGTAAAGGTGCTGAGGAGTTCTGTAGTAAAGAAAGCTGTTGCATTTCAAAAATACACTTGACTAGGATAATATTTTTCATTTAATACCTATTAACAGCCTATGGCACTAGTGTTCCATGGAATACATTTTGGGAAATACAGCTCTGAACACTTCTGCAGAAGTCACCCTCAAGAACTATGTCTTTTAGAGATTACGCATAGGAAAATGTGTCTGAGGATAGAATTGCATGCAAGAAAAGTAAGTTTTATGAAGAAAATTCTTAACTCTGAAATCTTCAGAAGTGACTGATGAGGGAATGAAAATCTCATTTTAGGAGTTCCCAAACTTCAACTTTGTTTTATTTTTCCCATAACTGAACTTGAAGATATAAACTAAGCCTTTAGAATACAGTAATGTAAGATGGAAAAAAAGAAAGAAACTCTGTAGATAAGATACTCATACTTAGCAACATTCTTTTCCCCATTTTTGAAGAAACCCACTTATGAAAACTGCAATTCCTGCTCAACGACTTCTGTTGTTGTCTGAACTCCACGTGTTCTATAGCAATCACACTACTTGAATCTCTCCAAAATGAGCAATTACTCCCTTTTGAGGATTCCTCAGATTCAGCTCCCTTGATGTCTCAGAAGTATTTGATTGTGTAGATCATTATCTTCTTGAATGTATTCTGGCTCAGGTCCTCTGGGCCACGTCACCTTTATTCTCCTCCTACCTCTCCGATTACTCTTTTGGTCATTGTTTCCTGATCCAGTGATTTCATTCCTCTCAAGTCACAAAGGCCCTGGTTCTAATCAGATGTTCATTTATCTCCATATTAAGACTTTAGGGTCCACACTTAATCTCCATTTTTCAGTTATCACCTCCAATAATTTACCTTCCCCATGTGTATATTATCTTATCCTAGCTCAAGAGCCACCTTTGTAGTTCCAAGTATACCAGAATTTTTTCTCTCAAATAACCTTCTGATACATTTAATTTAACAAGTAAACACTAAACTTACCATCTACTCTAAGATAGCTCCATTTACCAATTACCAATTACTGTTGTATGTAGCAACATCATCTTTTCATGTTCAAAATATGTTTTTCTAGTGCCTTGTGAGCATTGGCCTTCCACTGGATCATAATTCTATATACTATGCATCAACCATTTATTAAATTCTAAGAATATGCCATGACAATGGTAAACACTAGATACAGTCATTTGACCTTCAAGAGCTGACTCATGATTTAACATGAGAAGTAGAAATATAAACACAAAACTTAGGTAAGTTCAATGGTACAAGTACAAGATATATAAGTTGTGAAAGGAGAAAAGAAGGAGCCCAGAGAAGCATGGAGTGGGGCAATATTAGGAAAGGCTTAAAAGGAGAGGCAACATTTGAGGTATGTCTTGAAGGATGAGTTGAAGGTCACATGAGGCACAATAGAAAGAGAAATGGTATTCCAATTGTGGATATTCATAACTTATTTAAAGGAAAGGCAAGAATTTTGGTGTGCCTATTGGTCAAGGGTAGGATTTCTATAGCTTACTTGGGTATGGAGTGGGTACTAGGAGATGGGGCTGGAAAGGTGTCGAGCCCGAATTACTATGGAACTTGAATGACTTGTTAAGGGGTTTAGACTTGACCTGGAAGATAGCAGAGGGACAAATTTGAGCAGACAAGTGCACAGTAATGTTTATATCTTTAAATGATCATGCTGACAAAAAGGAGGATGGAAAATAGAGGATGGGTAGACCCATGAAAATAGTCTCCTATCCAGCTTAATTTCAGCCCTGCTCATACTTCATTGCACAAAAAAAAATGCAAAAACATCTCAGCAGCAACTATCTTGTTACATGAAAATTGAATTCTGTCTGACCTTCAGTGTTTGCTATAGACTGAATGTTTTTAGCCTCCAAAATTCATGTTGAAACCTAATTCTCAATGCGTATTTGGAGGTGGGGCCTTTGGGAGGTAATGAGATGGTGAGGGTGGAGCCCTCATGAATGGGATTATAACCCTTATAAAAAAGAAATCAGAGAATTCCTTCACCTCTTCTACCATAAGGTAAAAGAGGACACAGCAAGAAGATGGCCATCTTTGAACCAGGAACGGTCCTCACCAGATGCTGGATCTACTGGTACCTTGATTTTGGGCTTCCCAGCCTCCAGAATTGTGAGAAATAATTTCTGTTGTTTTTAAGCCACCCAGTCTATGTCATTTTGTTCTAGCAACCTGAGCAGGCAAGAGAGTGTCCTGCATGTTTACTGAAGGATTGTTATCCTGCATAGGCAAGCTTATTCCTCTCCCAAATGCCCACCTTTAGTGTTTTCTATCACACACTAATCACCTTTATCACGTGGGCATACCATAATCATTCCAGCTGAACTCTGTTCTCTTCTTTGCCTTGTTACTCTCCCATGGATTGTTCATGGATTCAGAACAGGCCTATTCTCCAGTACCAAATTCAAACCCCCTCTTCCCCATGAAGCCTTTCCTGAAGCTTTTCCTAACTCTTGCCCTTGCCTTCACTGGTATTTTTCTTTGTCCAAATGCTTTGGTATATGCTGGATCTCACAATTCATGCATTATCTTCATTGTTTGCTATTTTACATTTGAGTCTCATTTCAAATAAAATTTTTGTTCCTTGAGGGCAAGGACTATGCACTTCTTATAATCCTGAGTTTTTCACTTTTTTATTGGACAAATTGCAAGTAATCAATATCCTAAACTAGATCTACAAGATTCCAGTTAGAATGTATTTTTATGTTGATTTCAATGCAAGAATCACAATAAAAAAAGCAATGCTTAAATTTATTGAACACTTGTTATATGGAAAGCACTGTTCTAGGTGCATTTACGTAGAAGCCTAATAATATCACTATGCTGTAGGTATTATTATTATTATTATTAATATAATCATACCCACCATAACCGTATAACAAAAGTGAGTTAGGTACTTTGAATAGTTGCTCAAGATCACTGATTTACTCATCCAATCAATACATTTTTATTGAGTTCTTACAATGTCCCAGGCATTGTTCTAAGCACTGAACAAAACAAAATTCTTTCTTGGAAGCAGGGTATTTTGCTTGGGGAGATAGAGCATTAAAATTTTAAGCATTTAATAAAACAATTTAAAGAAATGATCTTTTAACCATATTGGGTAGAGTGATAAGTGCTGTGAAAATTGATCAGGACAGGAGAATGGAGGTCAATGAACAGTAAATGGTCAAGCCAGCATGGGAAGGCAGGCTGTCAGACTACAGACTCCAGATCTGTAATAAGTCCCCCTTATTTATCAGCCTCAGGTACAACTTTATTACTGGCATTTGAGGCCTTCAGTAATCTCTCCTCACACACATGTTCTAGCATAACTCAAGTCTAATCAACGTCAAACTATGTTCTAATCAGACAAGTCTACTTACCTTCACTTAAAACGTACTTCTCATGGCTTTTGTATTTGGCTTATGCTATTCTTTAAGTTCACACATGTGCACACACACACACACACACACACCTGCATATACACATCTTTTTTCCTTAAGCCAGGTTCAACTTATTCTATAAACTTTTTTGTGTATTAGAACAAGAGTTGCATCTTCAGTCTTGTTTGCAATTAATCATATGTACTGTTATTCTAGGCAATTTATAAATATATGTTAACATGACAGAATTTATCTGAGTTCTAGTTCCTGAAAATCATGAAAAGAGAATAATATGTTAATATTTCAAAAACTGAACAATTATAACTTTGGGTTTAGATTTCTGTAGTATCAGCACTGATAATGATTTTAAAAATTAAGTATAAAATTTGAAATATTCTTTGACATATTGAATCTTCTGATTAAGAAAAAGCATTGTGGATAAATACAAATGTAATCTGCTGGTGTTAGACTTTAGAGAATTTAACAGCGTTAAATTCAAGGTAACACTTAATTCTCTGTGTACTAACAGTCACTAAATATTTAAATATATTTAAAAGTGGTGGGTCAGTCATAGTAAAGAGGATGGGTTCTTCTAAAGAAGAAGAAGCAGGTATATTCATAACTAAATGGGAGAAAAATTATTTGATAAAAGCAAAGTGCTAAGAATTTGTATGGCATTTGCACCATCTCAAATAATGCCCAAGTGACCTTGCTAATAATATTTATTCTGAACAAGCACGCAAGGAAGCAACTGGCTTCTCAGTGTAAAATAGTATTCTGCTTTTTTATATTTCTAACAATAATAAAGAGTCAGAAACAAGCCTTGGCTAAAACTATGATTGCTGTTCCTGCTTCCACACTTTTCCAACTTTAAAATATCATTTAAAATGCAATTTGTTTATCTTTTTCAACAACAGAGCTAGCTATTCACTGTACTCAGTAACAACTAATATGTGTTGTTGAATTTGGCAGATTCAACCAGGAAAGTAAACACAAATAACAATTAGTAACTAAAGTCTTGCTGCTAGTCAAGGTTGCTGCTATTATAGATGTTGCTTTGCTTTGTTAAGGCTGCTGTCAAAAAATAGAAATTTATTTGACTGTTTGAAATGTATTGCATGCTCGAAATCTAAAATAAAATTGTTGGCAGGGTTGATCCCTTCTCAGGGCTGTGAGGAGGTTTTCTAGGCCTCTTGCCTTACCACATAGGTCATCATCTTCATGTTCACATGGTATTCTTCCTATACATATATATGTGTCTAACTGCAAATTTCCCCTTTTTCTAAGAACATCAGTCATCTGTGATAAGTACCTGCCTTAATGACTTCATCTTAATACAGTTATCTCTAAATAAGATCACATTTGGAGGTATGGGGTTCTGGATTTCAATATGAATTTTGAAGGGACACAATTCAACTCACAGCAAACATTTTCTTAAGTATTATTTAAAACATTTCAAATTTTATTTTTTGCATAAAATCTATAGATTATAAAAATATGTATTAATTGTAGTATTTAGATGGTTCTTCAAAACTTCATAGATTTACCCAGAGTAGAAAGGAAATTAAATAGTCTCTATTTGCAGATGGAATGACATTATATAGAGAAAATCACTAGTAATGCACTATCAAAAAAGAAATTAAGAAACTACCCCCATTTACAATAGCATCAAAAACAATAAAATAGTTAGAAATAGTCTTAACCAACATGAAAGATCTGTATACTGAAACTATAAGAAACTAAGGAAAGAAATTGAAGAAGACCCAAATAAATGGAAAGATATCCCATATTCATGGATCAGAGAATTAATATTGCATAAATATCCATATTACCCAAAGCCATCTATAGATTCAATGCAATCCTTTTAAAGATGCCAATGACATTTTCCACAGAAATAGAAAAATTCCTAAAATTCATATAGAACCAAAAAAGATCCTGAGTAACCACAGCAATCTTGAGAACGAAGAATAAAGCTGGAAGCAGCACACATCCTGATTTCAAGCTATATTATAAAACTGTAGTAATCAAAACAGTATGGTACTGGCATAAAAACATACATAGACCAATGGAACATAATAGCAAGTCCAGAAATAAATCCAAGCATATACAATCAACTAATGTTTGACATGGGAGTCAAGAATACACAATAGGGAAAGTCTAGTCTCTTCAGTAAGTGGTGTTAGGAAAACTGGTATCAACATACAAAAGAATGAAAGCCCCTTATTTTACACCACCCACAAAAATTAACTCAAAGTAGATTAAAAAGTTAAATGTAAGGCCTGGAAGAAAACATAGGGAAAAAGTTCTTTCACAGTGATTTTATCAATGACATTTTTTTGGATATGACACCAAAAGCACAAGAAATGAAAGCAAAAATCAACAGAGGGGACTACATCAAACTAAAAGCTCTGGTCAGTAAAGGGAACAGTCAACAAATGGAAAGGCAACCAAGGAATGGTAAAAATATTTACAAACCATATATCTGATAAGGGGTTGATCACTATAACATACAAGGAACTCTTTGTGGTAATCATTTCACAATGTATACATATATTAAATTATCACATAGTACATCTTTTTAAAAAATCAAGTTGTACAAACTATACACAATTTTTTATTTTTTAATTATACCTCAATAAAGTTGAAAAATTAGAAAAACAAAGAAAGAAAAATCTATAAAATATACTATATAGATTTAAAAGTAACAAATGAAATCTTAGAGATTCTATGGTTGTTTTAATTTTGACACATTTAAAGTTCAAATGTACTAGAAATTGAAAAATGACTGAACACTGCTATTCGAGTTTATGGCTACATAGTTAGCTGCCTATGATTTCAGATGCATTTGAGCTGCTAGGAACCCCTCATACCTCCAAAATATGTACGCTCTCAATGTCTGGCTAATACCTGATATTTCACCAAAAGATTATCTCACATTGAAATGTACATATTTCAGAAAATAGTGGCAGAGCAAGCCAATTATTAATCACAAAAGTTGTGTTGAGAATAACCTTAATAGTTCTTCCAACCAGTGGCTCTTAACCATCTAATAATACAAAGTCTTGTTCCTTCTCCAACCAAGCGTCTCCATCACATGCCTAGGGTTCTCTACACTGTCAACTTTAAGTCCAACATACCATCAACTTTTGCCTGAATTGATGAAATAGGGTATTATCTGGATTTATAATTTAATTTCTTTAGTTAAATATTTATAGGGCTTCTACTATAAACCAAGCTCTGTCATACATGCTTGAGTACCTCTGTGAGGGGAAAATATTCCTGTCCTTCTGGGGTTTTTTTAAAGGGATATAGAAATGCTTCATTTTGTATCTTCCTCCAATTTGTTATCCACACACACAGAGTGCTCCTTTCAAAGAGAACTCTGATCTTGTTACTCCCTATTTATACCTTTTCATAATTTCCAGTTGCTCTTGATAAAACCCCAAAGCCATGATGTAGCCCCCAAGGCCCTGTGTAATCTGGCTCCTACTGATTTTACCACTTCATTGCATGTTGTGTTCTACATCCCCAGTCCATTCTAGCCACACTGGCCTTCGATTTAATGCTAACCATAACCAAATCTCTCCCATCTCAGAGCATTTGCACATTTGTCCCCTCTTTTAGGAACTCTCTTGTTCTCCACGTGTCCATTTATAACTCTTCTTTCAGATCTGAGTAGAAAAAAACATTTCCTCGTGGATGTTTCTCTAACTCACCAAACTAAGCCCAGTGTCTCTGTTATACCTACTTATACCTTCTTGTTTATAACAATTGTAAATAACTAAATGTAAAAATTTCCTATCTCCTTAATAGGACAAAGGCCACGTAGGTTTACAATTTTCTCCCTATACCTAGCACAATATTAGATGAATGTAAAATACTTAATGAATATTTATTGATGTAAGAGAAATAAGGTACAAGAGAAAAGAGGACTATCCTGACTGTTAGTAAGGCCTACATTAAAGTGGAATGAACTTGAAGTGGGATTTAAGACTAATTTAAGGGACAGAGGTTTGGGTTCTTGGCAGAAAGCTTCAAAGAGAAAAGCAGGTTATTTGATCAAACATTTTCCAAGTACATTCAATGGCAGACCAATCCCATAAAATGCCTTTCGAAAGCATGATATGGGCAAAGAACTTCACACAGTATTTTCTGCCTCTAGAGATTCACAGTCACACTGTGAGCTCCTATTAAGAGCCCCAAGAAATCTTCTAGAAAAGAAATCTGTCTAAGGAATTCCTCTCTTCTCCCCAGTGATGAATGCCACCCAGGAGCACTTGCCGGGAAATGCTGTTCAGGGATGTAGCGCCCTTCTACTACGCCCTTACCGTTTTTCTCATGATGAAAGGCACTTAAATGGAAAATTTTATTCTGTAGTTTTCCTTGTCTCGTAAGAGAGCCTTGGAACCCTTCCCTTTAGAGATTTTGTTTTTACCTCTTGATTGAAAACTAGTGTATATAATCAGAAGTCTTAGCCCCCTCTTTACAATATAGGATTTATGTAATTTTGGAAAGCTGATATATCAGTACATATGGATTTTTAGTATTATAACAAATTGCCACATAGTTTCCACCTAGAATGATATTATAGATCTAATGACATTATAGATAGTATAGACTAATGATATTATAGACCAGAAATCTTCAAATAATTTGTATGCAAATTTTCAGTACTTGTGTATTTATTCATATATAATAATGCAAATGTACATATCATTTATTTTATTTTATTTTTATTTTTTATTAAGGTATCATTGATATACACTCATGCTTTGTGAGGCTTGTTCTCCAGGTGTATGCAGTCTGGCGCAGCCTTCTTTCCTGTTGCTCTTTTACGATTAGTTGTTTTAACTATATTTTTGTATTATATGTGGTTTTAGGAGGAGTTCTCTGTCTCACCTCTCATGCCCGCCATCTGTAATATCTGTCCCATATCATATATTTTATAAAAAAATAAAAACTTTAAATATGGAGCTAAAATAAATATAATGAGAAGTCCTACCTAGTATTTTCTATCCATCATTTTATAGATTATTTTGCATATTCCCTGATGACATGCATATGCCTTACTTAATAGGTAACTCTTATAGACTATGACTTAAGCTAGAGCTCACAAGGAGATGACCAGGCCCTTAGATTATTGATAAAGAATAAATGACAATGCATTTGAGTGCCTTCAATTTTCATTTACCCTGAAAATGACTAGTTACTATTTATTATATGACTTGTCTAGATGGGTAGAAGGAACTGAATTTGGAGAATCAACTGAATCTTCGGAGAAGATATTTCAATGTGGACAAATGATTTGTCTTTACAGCGTTTGTGTCAAGCTTAAGATGTTGTATCATTTACTACCATATGGTACCAGACTGAGCCCTGTCTTCTTTAACTTGGCCTGGGATCCCAGGAGGGCACAGTTACAAAGGCATGTCGCTCTCCTGGATGACCAAACTGCAAAGACTGTCTGACCGCTGAGGCATGGATCTACCAGTGGTTCAAAGAGCAGAAAACAGAAGTTGTGAAGGGTGGGTACTAAGAATTAGCACAGTAAATTTCATTCAGGGAGAATCCAAAGAATAATTGCCAAGTTAGTTAACATGGAGAACCCTAACACTGCTTAGCCAGATATACTTGTCATATTGTACAAGAAACTTAGGTTGATCTATCCTGGCAGAGACATCATTTGGAGAAGACTTTAGAGGAAATTCATTACAGATTTATATAAACTTATGAGTTTGGAAGATCCTTGGGTTCCAGAGTTAATTATCACTAGATAAGCATCATAATCATTTAAATGAGAAGTAGTATTGCAGAATAATTAGGCATACAGAACTTGAAGAGAGTTGGGTCTGGTATTAATTTACAATTTAAACAACTTAAAGGCTATATGACCTAGGACAGGAGACTTCCTCTCTCTGAACTACCCTAAAATGTAAATAACTGTAGTCCCCTAAACCACACCTTGAGCTAAAACAGTAGCACAATAGCGCTAGAATTAGCACTAAACAAAAGGTAGTTCTTACCTTTTTTTTTTTTACTTCCATAAAAGAAATGAGAATCGTCTGTAATCGAAAGTGTTTTCCAGACATGTAAATGAACCCTAAATTTGCTCTTTACGTTTCATATAGACGCACTTGACCACAGCAAACCTAGTGGCCACATGTAAGCTGACAACTTTGATTAAGGAATGTTTCATTTGAACTTGAATCAATCTTTATTTTAAGTGGGAAATTTGGTAGTAGGTCTTTCTCTCCTCTGCAGCTCTGTCAAACACTGTGATCCATGGAGACAGAAAGGGGAATTAAGCCAAGGAAACACTACCATAAGTAAAAATTTTGTAGAATTGAACTCAGAAGCAATCATGAAAGAACTTCAGGAAAAAAAAAACACACGATCAACACTCTGAAGCCAAAGAACTCCTGTATCTTGTATTAGTTGAATTTGAGAGTGAAATGATTTCCACGAATTACCATTCTTAAGGATAACAAGACTCATCAATCTTGATTTTAAATGATGTTCTAGAACAACATTTGAGTTCTAACACATTCGGAACAATTGTCAAAGCTCTCCACAAGAGACTAGGTTAAAATTAATCAGCAATAAGTTTTATGTATTGTATTAGCCTGATCAGCTGGTGACCCTGCACTTGTAAGCGCGGGAATTAGAGTTGTCAGATGAAGTAAAATGGAAGCAGAAATGATCAATTCTTCCTTTTCCTCATAGAAAACATAGATCTTTAAAAAGTAATTTTGCCTTTTACAAAAGGGACCTGAGCTCCACAATTTAATAGGTTAAAGTAGATTCATTGATTGCTTTTTACGGATCTGGAACAGTCCATGAAGCAGGCACGGAATGGAACAGAAATAGCCTCAGTGGAGAATTGATGTTCCGGTTCATGCTCTGTGGAATTACAAATGGCAGTGCTTTCCATTGTGATGTATTTTCCCCTACACATCTGTGAGCAGTTATACAGTATGTTTAGAAAAATAATACTCATTGTGCTTTTTACTTTCAGGGGATAGGAAATTTCAGATTTCTTAACTTTTGTTATCCTGGAATAATCAAGGCTAAGATGGTCTCCTGAAGAAATTATTGTCTTAACATAAAAGTAAAGCTAATAGAGAACACATGTAAAACCTTAAACCCTTGCAAAGCAATATAACTTCCCATTCATGTACCAAAGACTAACCATCATCAAACACACTTTTTGCCGGACAAGTTAAAAAATAATGCACACTCGGCTGGCACCACAAGAACTTGACCGTCTTTACCAGGGTAAGCACGAGATCCATTAGCTCAACACCCTCCGGGCAAAATTGTAATGGCCTCTGGATCAAGACAAGATGAAGGTTATGGGAGAGCCATCTACCTGGATTCTTAACATAAAGTTATGTATGAAAAAAAAGATACAATTTCATTGTTTTTTGCATGAATGCTACAAATATTTTTATTAAAATAAAAAAAGTGATGAAAAAAATTATCCCAGAGTGGACAAACATATTTAACAGAGACGAAGCTCATTCTATTTCCCTGGGGTGAAAATGTGTAGTTTAACATATGAGAAGGATATTTCACTTGGTGTATGTTACCTATCATAACAGCTCCAGTAGGAGCAGCTACAGAGAACGGTCCATTAGTTTTCCCATAATACACTCTTTTTTCACTCGAATGCTCTTGGGATTCTTTGACATTACTTCAATGTAGTTATTGGTGGTGGCTTCAATAATTGGAACTCTCACAATCTGAAATTAACATTTTCCATGTCAGTCTTGTATGTGTTAAATATTAGGAAGCTTGATTTTCAGGGCATCCTCTCCAGTATGTGTAATTCCAAAGGGCAAAGTTATAAATGCAAAATGCTCTCTACATTTTTGCATTTTAGATTTACATTTGTTTCTAAAATTAGCCTGTCAAGACACCTATCCTGTATAACTTTATCATGCTCAAGGAAGGACTAATGAATGAGAGCTAACAGTTTCCAGTTGGAGTCTCCAATGTGTCTAAGGTATACCTAAGGCAATGGCCTCTGCACAAGGGAGTTCTCTGAAAATATGTACCCTAAAATGTCTGAGCACAAATGATAATTGGATGGAAGTCTTCACTGAAGTCATGAAAAAAATCTCCCCACCTAATTGTGCCAAGGGCCAGGAAAAAGACATGGTTCTTATGCTAAAAAGTTACCACAATTTAATATAGAAGCCAAGCATTGAAGCAACATGTTGAGGTAAGTTCAATCAGAGAAATACACAACCATTTAAGGAAGAAAACAGAAGAAATGCAATTTGTCCACAGCAAAATATCCTTTGTAATTTTTATTAAAGCTACAAAGGATGTTAGACTTCTGACTTTATGTCCTCTCTAAATGTTACGGATAAGACTGAAGTCTAAAGAGGTATAATGACTCCAGCAGGGACCCACAGCTCATTGACCTCACATCTCCATATTCAAAATCTAATGTTCTATTGACTACAGCAAACATCTCTTTGGGAAATACATGGTGCCACATCTCTAACTCATAAGACCAATTTGCACATTATTGCCCTTTTCTCAAAGACTACAATTAATACGAAGAGTGTAACTTGAGGGATGACAACTAATTTCCTACTTACTTTTCCCTTCAACTGGGCCATTTAATAGAGAAATCGTTGCTAAGAAACCAGAAACTTAGAAATAAAGCCTAACTGAATGTTGAAGAGAATAGGCAAAAAAGAAAAAAAGTCACTGTATTCAGCCATGGAATAAGAGATGATAATTTCAGCATTAAAAAAAAATCTCTTAAAAACTTTCACAGAAGGGATAAGATTTTTTGAGGAAAAGTAAAAAGAAAAAACAATAATCAGAAAAATTCAATGAGCTTTAGTAATGTCTTTCAAGAACTGTTTATTGAATATTTATTATGTTCCATGCACAATACTGGATACAAGATATGTCAAAGTTCCAGTTTTTAGGAAGGTATTTGTTTAGTGGGGACACAAATTAATTGAATAATCACATTAATAATTCAACCCAAATCAAGGGGTCTGTGACAGGAACTTGGTTCTTTGAGGTGCTGTTACAAAGAATTCTCACATAGCCTGGGAAGTCAAAGGAGTTTTCCTGTACAAATTGATGTTTGTGCTGAGATAAAGGATAAATGGGAATTAACTAGGCTAAATGGATGAAGCAAAGGAAGTGATGTCTAAATAGCTAGGCAGAGAGAACTGTATGAATGGACCTGCGAGTCAGAGACGGAACTGGTAGGACACATGAAGAATTTGGGTCTTTGCAGCCCTCTTCTACTGCGTTCCTGTAATGATTCCGAGCTTGCTTTGGCCAACAGGACAATAGCAAACTGGATCCAAGAAGAGACCTGAAAAAGCACTTCCATGTTGCTACTTCATTTTCTTCCCCTGTGAGTCCATGTTTGGGATAGCTTGTTAAATGAGGACATGTGCAGTAGCGCGAAGCTGCCGACTGTCTCTGCGGAGCCCTACCCAGATCACTCCACCTCCAGCCAGACACCTGCGAAAACCCAGCCAAGATCAGAAAGGCAGCCTGGCTGATTCATAGCTAGTGAATGAGTCCTGCTCACATTAGCAGAGCTCTTCAGAGGAGCCCAAAGGAACTACCCAGTCAGTCCACATATTCGTGAGCTAAATAGATAGTTAATATCTTAAGCCACTAGGATTTGTGTTTGTTAGGCAGCTTAAACATAACTATAGGTAGGGGATACTGTGGGTAAATATGAAAGTGGGTATGCAGTGACCGACAGTGTACACAGAGTAGAATGATGTTCAGGCTTTCAGAATAAGAGATAATGACATCTTGGGCTAAGCAATCATGAATATGAAGAAAAGGCTGCAGAATCAACGCAATTTGGATTTTACTCTCTAGAAAATGGTGAACTACTAAAGGCTTTTAAGCAGACAAATAGTAATATGAACAAAGCTTTACTAACTTAGGAAAATTAAATTGGCCATGCTTTTATGAGGGGATTATAGCAGAAAAACAGTAGAGTCACACAATATAAAAACAAAAAAAGAAAAGAAAAAAGGGGAGTGTCTTAAATGCAAGGGGAGTTTCTCTTCACAACATGATATTTAATGAACAGCGTCATACAATGAAACTGTTCCGATGCCCATATTCAAGAATAGGTTCTCATGATTAAAAAAATGTTTTTTCTAGATGTTAGTAGTTTAATTAGAGACTGTTTTTATAGCCCAACCTCAGTTTATTGGTAGCTTGATAGTAGAATAGAATCTGTGAATTTAAAAATGGTAAATTATTTCTGAGACCTTTTTCTATTCAGTGATTTTGTGGATAAGAAATTAATAAAGATAAAATAAATATAATAAAGATATGAACATTTTAAAGGGCATTGAGTCCATTTTAAGGTCCACTTTCCCATTGTTGTCAAAGACTCTCTAAATATTAAGAAATTTAACAACAGGTTACTTCCTCTGACTTTCCAGAATTTTCTCAACCTGTCATCACAACAGTAATGGAAATCATACTCCATAGTACAGAAAACATTCTAGTCTCTCAGTGAGATTCAACCATTCCATAATATTCATGGGTATAATATAGAATAGAAACAAGGAGAGTAAGCAATGGTTTTTAATCTTATCTCTATTTGAAGCAAATCCTTCCACTTTTGCATAAATCCCATTTCTTCTTGCTCATTTAAGGGCATCATTCCAGGAATTCCTTGAACAACACCCTCCAGAAATTCTTCCCTCTTCCTCCTACACTGATGTTTTCCTTTCTCCTGTGTAACTGAAATCAGTGTACACACATGCAGTTATGCCCATATTCTTAATGAAATTTTCTTGTTCAATCTTCCCTGTCACTTATCTATCCATTGCTTGATGGTATTTATTAAAAAGCTCTGAGGGAGTTACCTTTTCTTGTAGTGTCTAACTCCTTCTCCCATTCCTCTTCAAGCCCACTCGAGTTGGGCTTTGCTTCCCTCACCCCATTAAACCGCTCTCATTGTGTTTACCACAGATCTCACACTGCTAAATCCCAACGGCCAGTATCAACAGCGTACCCACTGACCTGCTGGATTTTCCTCACTTTCATTTCATACCAGCTGCTCTGTTTTTTCATTTTTCTTCACTGGGTTCTTTTTCTCAGTCCTCCTTGTTGGGTTTTCTCCTTCTCCTCAGCCCCTTACTGTTGGAGAACCCCACAGCCTTGGCCGTGGCCTTCTCTTCAGAGTCTCCATTTCTGCTTTGGTGATCCCATCCAGCACATGGATTTAAAGATAACCCACAGGACACCCACCC
Organism: Smutsia gigantea; assembly: GCA_032199065.1. Taxonomy (NCBI): domain Eukaryota; kingdom Metazoa; phylum Chordata; class Mammalia; order Pholidota; family Manidae; genus Smutsia; species Smutsia gigantea. The sequence goes on along the minus strand of JAVSCE010020116.1, from coordinate 657,659 downwards.
AGAAATTTATATCTCTAGCCCAGACCTCTATCCCTAATATCACATTAGTTTCTGTCTACTTTATGTATTAAATATCTAATAGACATCTCAGAATCAATATGTGCTAAAATAAACACCAGGATACTCCACCTGCAACCTTCCACACATTAATTGGTGGAAACTCCATCCATCATATTGCTTAGGACAAATATATTAACATGTAAATATATATTAATCCTTGACTCTTCTTTTTTTCATACCCTGCCTCCTTCCTGTCAGTAAATTCTGATGTATATTCAGAATCTCATCACTTCTCTTCATCCCACTGCTACCATCCTGGGTGCAGGCTACCATCATCTATCACTTATATCACTGTGATACCCTCCTAACTGGTTTCCACTTCTGTCTTTGGACAGTCTATTTCTTAACACAGGGGGCAGAGTAATGCTTTTAACATTTAAGATAAATCTTATCATGCCTCTGTTTGAAACAGGCAATGGCTCCATTTTTATGCAGAACGAAAGCCGAAATTCTTTAAACATATTAAATGGTCCCTATCCTGTACCTGAAGCCAGACATCTTTGAATTTGTCTCCTAATATTCTCCCTGCAAATACAGCTATGAGATCTCCTTACTTTTCCTTAAACCTGATGAGCATGTTCTCACCTTAAGGGATTCGCTTTAGCTGTGTTTTCTGCTTAGAATACTCTCCCTTCATTTATATGCATTTCTATTTCTCTTAACTTTCTTTGAATTTCTGCTCAAATGTCATCTTCCCAATGATGCCACCTTAACCTCAGTATGGCAGTGTAAACTCCCTTCCTCAAACCCTGGCACTCTTGATTCCCTTTGCCTATTCTACCTTTTTTTTCTTTTTTTCTATAGCATTTATTACCTATGCACACCAAATAATTTACTTATTTATTAGCTTTATTGCTTATTTTCTGTCTCCTTCCTCTTGAACATAAAAACTTTTTTCCATTCAACAAAATATTCCAAGAATAAACAGATGCTAACACATAGAAAACACACAAATAAATTTTATGGTGAATGACTGAATGAACAAAGTGATATTCTGATTTATTTGAAAGGACATACCCCACCCCATTCCCAAATAACCCCTATGTATGTGTTGTGAATTGTTTCTGTGGTTACAATGAATGCTTTTTCTGTTAGCCTATATAGCAAAATAACTTTTAAATGTGAATTAAGGCATCCTTGCCTCACTTTTCTCCTTTTTATAATTTAATCACCTACCATTACTGCCACTCTGTGTGCAGTGTGGAGGCCCTGCCCTGGCTGAATGTAAAATGTGGGAATAACTGACAGTACAGAGTAACTTCTTGGATGTGGGAAGTGTGCAATGACAAATAGGAGTCAAAACCCTGTGAGACAGATTGGACAGAAATCGAGTCGAGTTATTTACTCAGTAACATAGTGAATCCGCAATAGGAATGGAAGAATATGGGAAATTCTACTTTCTGGTTAATATTGTTTTCACTAGAACTTATTGCTTAGAATCTAATTCAGATTTCCAGAGATTACTGGCTTACTTCCATTGGGAACAGAGGTCTGATGCTCTAGGTGGTCCGTGCTGCTCTTCACAGGTCCATGTTGACAGTCCCCATGGTCTGAGCCTCATCATCCCCTTTGCTCTCTCATATTCAAGTTGAGGTCCCAAAGTATCTGAGTCCATGTATTTCCTGGCACACCATCATAGCAATTAGCTTGGTGTTTCAGGAAATGTAATGGAGAAAATTCAAAGAAATCAGAGATGGTAAGGAATTATCTCTAGTGAAAAACAATGGCATGCTGACTCTAGCAACAAGACACACTTCAACTTTGCTGTTTTTTATCTTTCATCTTATATCTATCATGTATGAATGCAAATCATTATGCTATTTACATTCTCTATATTTTGCACAAGTGTTGGTTGATGCTTAGATAGTGAATCCTCACAGAGTCTAACCAGGTAGATACTTCTATTTAGAATATTTTAGCTTTCCATGCTCTGAAGCCTAGTTCTAATCTAAACATGGCATTATTATTGATGCAAATTAAGGATGGAAAAGGGACCTTAGAATAAGTGCAAATAAATAAATTAATAAAACAAGTATAATTAAGTATTGGTTCGTTAAACAATATCACATAAATGGTAGCTAATGCCATAAATCCAAATGGTGGAAAAGATTTCCCTTTCTTATAGTACGTTATTTTCAGTATTTTATTATTCAACATTTTAATGACTTTTGAACTGTGCTCTCATGTTCACATGCAATTAACTGCCTAGCAAATATAGAAATATCTTGGATATATGGATTAAGTTCCAGAACACTGCGATAAAGCATACATCACAATAAAGCAAATAACAATAAAACAAATCAAATGATTTCTTTGGATTCCCGGTGCACTTAACAGACTATAGTGTATTAAGTGTGCAAAACATCATGTCTAAAAAGTTTACACATCTTAATTTAAAAATACTTTATTGCTCAAAAATATTAACCATTATCTGAGCTTTCAGCTACTGTTATGGCTGATCAGAGATCAGCATAACAAATATATTATTAATAATGAAAAAGTTTGGAATATTACGAGAATTACCAAAATATGACACAGAAACACCTAGTGAGCAAATATTGCTGGAAAAATGGTGCAGTTAGGCTTGCTTGATATAGGGTTGCCACAGACCTTCAAAAGAAGCACATACCTTCCCAGAAAACGGTATTTGTGAAGCACACTCAGCAAAGTGCAATAAAATGAGATATGTCTGTATTTATTTTTTATATAGAATATTGGATTCAGCTGAGGCTTAGCTAACTATTTACTTCAAAAGTTGACATTTGTAGGAACGGTATTTGAAACTTCTTCACTGCAATGATTCTAAATTTCCCACTACATGTATCCAAAGGATGTGGTTCCTTATGTTCACAAGTTCTCAAGGACCATGTTCCTTCTTTTCTTTATTCATTTTCCAATAAATTATCCTCTGTAAAACATGTTAGTTACCCCTTCCCAGTTTCTCTCAATAATCCTTTCTTCTGCTCTGGAATCTTCATGCATTATCAACGCTAGAAAAAAATTAATTAAATGGATAGCCCTTCACTTATTCAAAATCTTGACTAACATTTAAATGATATATTTGCTTAAAGCAGTCTCAAATATTCATCCATGGCATTATTATAAAAATAATAAATACCTGGAAGTAAAACTAAAAGCACATTTAAATGATTTTGTAGGGTAGTATCACTCTTTATGCAAGTCAACACAGAACATTTTGATAGTGGTAATAGTGATTATGTTAGATTCTCAGATTCACTTTGGTAGTATTGCTTCCACCAGCCACCTACTAACTAGGATGAGTTCTATAGCATAGGAATATTGGAAAGAGGGCTAAAAATGGACATGTTTTGATGAAGTCTACACCAGCAGATTGGTAAGAAGCTGCCTTTCTCCTCCCAAAATGTGGTTTGAAGCTAGCACAGAAAGTGAGTTTATTCCTCACTTTTTCATTAACTCATCCTGTGATTGATGTGTGGCCTCAGTGTCATTTCTCTTTTCTTCCATGTACTTACCTTAGAGTGGTTGTAGTCATACTTCTCAGTAACTGTTTGTAGTCACACACTAAGTAAATAAATAATAATTACCATTTTAAAATAGAGTGCTATGAAAGTAGAGTGCTTAAAAATCTTTTTTTTTCTTTCCAGATAGGAAGCTTACTTAGCAAATGTCCTATTTGTAAAGAACTCTGCAAGAGACAATGCGTTCACCTGGATGCTCTCTCCAGCATTAACACAGTTAGTTCTATGTGTGGTTTTGCTCCTTCTTGTGGGTTTTGCAAGCCAAAGAGGTATTTTTAATTTTTTTAAAGTGTAGATTTCTAGGCACAGGTAACAGATACTTGGTGTTTTGACGAACAGCTTGGTCCAGTCTCATATGCATACTTTTAAGCCAAGGGAACAAGTGAGGGAAAAATGCAGATAAAAATCATGGTTACGTGATGAAACAAATTCAGTGAGTGGGTTAGAGAATATGTTTGCAGGTAATGGTGGAGATGTCAATATAAAGGGCAAAACCGAGGAAGCAAGAGACGGATTGCCGAGCGAGCCTTAGGACACAGGATGGGGCAGAATTTAGATAAAATTGGAAGTGGAGGAGAGAACCGGGACAGATCGTGACTCCAGCTCAAAACACTTCTAAATGGAAGGAAGGAAAATGTAGGGGCTGTGTATTAAATAACTTTTCTGTGAAAGAGGAAGAAGTGAAATACTTTTCTCTGAGTGAAAGGATAAGGAGCTAGAAAGGATGCTGTTTGAATGTTAGAACAGAAGAATAAATGATCAGCAGGCTAATATAAAGTGGAACAACCTATTTTTATAATAAGATGATTGTCAAATATGTCTAGACTACTTTGTTTTCTTAAAATGTATTCTCTATTATTACCAACATTTAGCTATTTAATTAATATTCAGATATTCTGTTAATATTGTTCTTTAATGCTTACATATTTTCAGGAAAATACCATTCAAAATAACTGGAATTATTTGAGTTACAGTGCCCTCCACCCTGTGCAGGCTACATGCCAGGAATATGGTGCCCAGCTCCAGATGTCACACTTAAAAGGGCCATTGACAAACTAAAAGCATCCATAGTGAGTTAGTACAATATTGAGAGCTCTGGTCAGGCCATCTGAGATATAATTTAGGAAAAGAAAGCTCTTCTTCCTAGAGAATCAAAGACTTGGAAGGACTCCTAAAGGTCATCTGGTCCAACTGCTTGATGTGAGAGCTTTCAGGCTGTCCAGCAGATGCAACACAGAAGTTTTCACTGTCCTTGCTGAGACTAACCCTTCACTAAAATTATTTTTCTTTCTCTCTCCAGGAAAAAATGATCGGTGGTTGAGACAGCTAGATAGGGGAATATAATTCCCTCTTTCTTTCTCTAACATTGAGATGTGGAGATTTAGCTACATAAAAAGTATCTCTCTGTTCTTCAGAATACAGAGTATCTTTTGCCTAGTTTTCAAGATCCTAACGTTTTGTCTCACACTATATATCCTAATTTTATTTCTCTCCACAGTACAGTCAGGCTAGTCTCCTCACTCCACTCTAAGTTTCTAGTAGGCAGATTGTTCTCATTCTCTGGCTCTTTGGGTTTCTGTTGCTGTGTAACAAACCATTCCAAAACCTAGTGGCTTAAAACAACACCTATATACTTATTATTGTTTCAGTGTTTTATTCCATTTGTTAGAACCTCTTCAATAATGACTTATAGCTTGTCTGATACTTATGAAAGTGCATTTCTTAAAAACAGTTAAATTTCTTCAGTGTTGATGAGTTATGACATGTTGGTAAGCAATGTCATGATTACTGCTGTGTGAATGAAAACTAAAAATAACTGGCCACTTCCTAAGTATGGCTTGTACTTCTGATGTATGATGTACTTGGCAGTATTTCAGGGAATTATAAGACTGAGAGAAAGAGTATTGACTCCTTGGTTCAATTTGAGATCTGGGGATTAAAAATTTTTTTGTTTTGATTTTGATTATTTTGTATTTGTCTTTCTAAGATTAAAAGAAGTGTTTTAAAGAAAAATATAGGAAAGACAGAATAGTAGGTAAAGCAAGAACTGAGACTGATGAAGAAGTAACACAAAGAACCTAAGTGGATTAATGAGTGATGACCAAATGGTAAATAAAAATGGAAAAGACATGCACAACTTGAAGGAATGGGCATGACTCTCTTGTTTTACTATTTATTTCTAGCAACTGATATTATGACCAGCAGATAGACAATGCTAAATAAGTATTGTTAAATGAATCAGTGAATGAGAAATCAGTGCAAATATATGGGCCAAATGCCCATGGCTAACCCAGATGGCATATCTCTCCAACTCCAGATTCTCACAGGTGCATAAAGGTCTAGTGTTAACATCCTCACTCCCAGTTCTGGTGAATATATGAATCAACAGCCTTGTCTCCATAACTGAAACCTCTAATTCACATTTTAGGGCTGCATCAGGTGGCCGGGAGGAGATCTTGGACAAGACAAGAAAGAATTATCCAGTGAAAGTGAGCTGGTTCTTGGAGTTGCAGGATGTCCTCCTCCTAATGAGGCCTATTAAAGAAAATGGGAAAGTAAGGAAGTATGGTAGTCGGTAATAAAGAAGATATCAAACTATCGCTATTGGTTCAAAGTTGCTTGTGATCCATAATAATGTGATACTTTAAACAAATGGAAACAAAAATGCCTCCATCACATAAATCCCAGAACCCTTTCTCTGAAGCAAGACACAAAACTATTCACATGAGACATTTGTGTAAGGAAAGTTACTGTCAGTATCATACCACAAGAGTCAGGACCTAAAGCTGTTTGAGTGTCTAAGATCTCTGCATTTGAAAAGCACATTTCTAAGCCTCAGTAACTTGGTAATGCCTAATTACAAACTTTTTGACCAAGAAGGTTTAGAGCCAGCAATGCACTAATGATTCGACCAAGCTTTAGGGTACGCATTTCAACTGTCAACACTGTTATACTTCCACATAAACAGAGATGCAACATCAAACAATGTTAATCATTATAAAAAGTTCTGAAAAACTAACAAAACAAAATCCTGTGGCAAGGAAAACTGTGTAAAGACATTTCACATTCTCTGCTTTACTCATAGGTGTGGGCTTCTTTAATGATTTTCCTATGATGCATTAGTTCAAACATCCCGGATTACTGAAATGCATATTACTGATTTAAGTAACCTTCTGTATAGACTTCTTTTCTGCTAAATTTTTCATATATTGGAAAGAATGTTGAGACAGGAAAACTAGGTTCTACACTTAACTGTGATTAGCTCAGTGCCTGTTGAACATGTAATTCTTATAGCTTAATTTCTTTAAAACCTAAATATGAAATGAACCAGTTTATCTCTAAAGCTGATCCTAACAGACCTTTCTTAGCTTGGTAAAGTCATGTGGGAGTAGGCTTTGATGTGGTTATATATTGAAAATTGAACTTAGCCGGGGGTAATTGAACTCATAGGTGCTAAATCCACTAAATTCTTAGTCAAGCAATCTAACCAGAAAATCCAAATTAAAGGGAAGAATTGAGGAGGGCATAGACTGAGATAGGAAATGTGGTTAGGGAAAAAGGTGAGATATTCTATTTGGGCTGGAAAAGATTATGGTTTAATGTCACCCTACTCAACAGGCCCATTCAGGGCATTCTGGGCAACTTTATTTGTGTGTATACTTGAGGGTTGAGTGGAAGGGTGTTACGGATAAAAATGCAGCATTGATCCTAAAAAATATGACATCCCCTCTTCCAGAGCTATCACGCATAGCTGTCTAGCTTAAAATTCTCAGCGACATCTGGAAAGACTCCAAATCACAGGTTGAATTAGCTAGGTTTGGCTGGGCCAAATAAGCTTGCCACCTGCTCTGTGGTGGGCTGCAGTGAGGTAATTGCTACAGCCTGGGAAGAGACCGTGTATAATGACACCCACTGGCTTTATCTGTATGACCAATCAACAACAAAACAGCCCTAAAATGGACTCTGCACTGTCGATTTTGTGTCCTTGACCATATCCGTTGTCCGTTTGGACTCTGGGTATGATCTGTTTGAAACTTTGCTGGAGGACAACTGCTGGGAAGTTCTGAATTAGCTGCACTAGAATGATCTGACTGTTCTGTCAATGTGCTCACCATCCTCCCTTCAAATTCTGTGGCAAAACTGCTGAATGTGGGAAACCCAAGTAAGAGGAAAATGTTCTTGGCATGTGATCTAGGTGGGGCTAGAAATCATGTCGGCGGTTCCTGCGAGAACAGAAGATTAATAAAAATATACTCTTTTAGAATCTCAATGGAAGATTTCACAGCCCCCCTGGGGACAGATCTGTACTCTATTTTCACTCTTGCCCACTTTGGATATAGGGAAGGGGAGAAGGAGGAAACAATGGAAGGGCGAAGGTTCAATATATGCAAATGTTTCCACATAAGTTGATGTAAAACACATGACTCTGAATGACTTCCAAAATGCTTGAATCCTATAAGACACACAAAAAAACGAATGATCTGAACACCATCTGTTTGTTCTTTTGGTACATGTGGTAATGGTCACTTATCTGACTACCTGTGGATATGGAAATGCATTTAAAATAATGAAGGACCCTCTGCTATATTACAGTGACAACTACCAGTGACATTTGTAACCTTAGCAGCAGGTTAGAAACTATTTATGTCCACTCCCATTAAGAATTTTACCTCTTTTGACACATCCATTTGGTTCTGTTTGAAAGAAAAAATCATTAGTCTGACCTAAAACCACAAACGAAGACCAACTTCTCTCAAGTAATTTGCATATGCTTAACTATTTATGAGTTCCCTGCTGAGCATCAAAGTTGGTTATCAATCTACCTACACCCCAAAGTTCCATAGAACATTCAGTTTCTGTTAAAAGCATGCTTGATTCCCTGTGAAATGAAACTTGAGGTCAGAAGCATGCTAGACAGTACTTTCTTTTCTGTGAGGAGTATTTTGGCATTTTTTGCAATGAATAAAGTTTATCTGTCCATTCCACAGATATTTATTAAGTAGCTATAATGTGCTCAGCATGAAGTCTAACTTTGGAACATGTTTTGATCTTCAATAGAGTAGTGTAGTAAAATAGGTCTTACCATCATCTATTCTTTAACCAGCATTCACAAGCATTCCCTCCTCTTACCATAATTTAATTTGTCATTTGTTGATAGATGAGCTAGATGACAAAATATGGCAAAGTATAAAACATGGGGTATCTTCTTTGAAGCATGTGCACCAGTAGAATATTGGGTCTTTAAACTTATTCAACAAAGACAACAATAACAACACTCGAATATGTACTTATCTTTTTTACATGTACATTTATTTCAAGTGTTCATGTTTTTGAGTTTCCATCTGATCTAAAACAAAAGCAGCAGTTAATACTGTTGTATTTAATATCATTTCAGTGCCTGCAGTGGTGAGGCAGCAATCTCAATGAAATTACTGCTGTTGCTAGTAAATAAGTTATTCATTGTTTTGTTGAAGGAGTTATACTTCCAACATGCAGTGCTTTATGCTTTGTTTATTTTACATTTTCTAATGCAAATGACTTGCCATATTAATCTGGAAGCACATCAGAAACAGAGAGTTAGAATCTTTGTCCAAGGTAACAATGCTCAGTATATTTTCTGAAATTACGTGGGTCAAATAGCAAGAAGATTGTTTAGAAAATACAGAATAGCATAAGAGAGGTTTTGAAAAGATAATTTTAATTCTGACCACTAGTGACTTTGGAAGTCTTTAGTTCATAGCAAGAAAAATATTTTAGAAACAAAACACAAGTATTTTTAGTGATAGCTCTTTCAATTAGTCTTTGCTTTTTAGTATAAAAAATAGAGTGCATTTCGGGTTTTATTTCAAAAGTGCATAGAGTCTATTGAATTCCAGCTGACACTGCTGAAGGCAGTTTTTAAGATTTTCCATTATATGATGGAAATCATATTTACATTAGTTTGCATCATATTTCCATGCTGTATAATTATCAAATAAAGTATTTGGGAATTATGTTGGGGAAGAGTGAGGGGAAAAAACCCTGAAACCACCTTCCCTGGGTTTTGTTTGTTTTTCTTTCTCTCATTCTTCATAAAGTGTTTATAAAATGGGCAAGTCTAGGGGAACTTTCTAATTTGTGAATGGTGGTTCCAAGCTGTGCCTTTACAGCTTTATGACTGCTTAGTTCCTAAACATATAAACACATTACCCTTCTACATAGCAAAATGCCCAGGAGAAGGCAATGTAAAAGAAATGAGACCGAGGAAAATATATTACACCATTTTCTTTTTTTTTTTTTGAAATTTAATTTAAAATTGATATAAAGTGATTTCGGCTTTGAGGAGCTAATGAATGCTTTCCACTTGCCGTTTCCTCATTTCAGCCCAGCTGCACGTGGCCAACGAACCAATCCTACACAGCTTCTGAGGAAGTTGTCCAAGCAGGTACTGAGGAAGATGTATGCTCGCCTCTGAGAGTCAGCAGCTGAAGCTCCTATTATTTTGAATGGAAGTGATTTTTGGTTTGAAGGGTGTGGTGTGTGTGTGTGTGTGTGTGTGTGTGTGTGTGTGTGTGTGTGTGGTGTGTGTGTGTATGTGTGTGTATGATCCCCATATTCTTCACTTGGCTATGCAAACCAGCATTTCAAAGGACCTGCAAAGTTCAGTCATCTTCCAACAAAACACTTTGCTACATCAGCTTCAGAACAAAATGTCTGGAGATCAAATTGCTTTCACATACCTTACATTTTCTATATTGAATATTTCTAAACAGTTGGTATGCAACCGAAAAAAAAATCCATGTTTGAGTTTCCTTTTACCTGAAAAGCATGATTTCTTGGTGAAAATCCATGTTTGCATGTTGATTTATAAAAAATACATGAGGAAGAACCCAGAAAAGTTTTTGACACATAGTAGGGCTCAACTAACATAAATTGTATTTGAATCTAAGTGTTACAAGGCTTCAGTATATCCATGTTTTTTAGAAAAATAGCAACGTATACTTCTGCTTGTGCAGAGGAAAGAGTCAGCTTCTTGTCCAAACCATAGATGTTAGCTTAACAAAAATTTTCTGCTGGTACCAACTCTACTGGGAATGTGCCATGAGAAGACCAGCAAAAAATCCAGACTTTGTTCATAATTATGCGAGGGGCTCAGAGACACATGGGCTATCGCCATTCTTCCTCTTGTACAACACAAGCAAAATTCTTGAAAGGGTAAGTTGGCTGTTCTCCCTCGTTCCCCCCAACTCTTCAAGGCATAAAGCTGTGTGCTCAGAGTGACTTTTGCCTTCACTCCCCATGGAAATTTTTCATCCCCAAATCTACGTGTAAGTCTGTTATTGGTCAATGTAAAGATTTGCTTTCATGACTCATTTTTTGACGTCCATTTAAAACTTCACCTCATTGAAACATACTTTAATCCCTGCAGTTGACTGAGTTAATTCCTCCTTTGCACTCTCATAACAAATTGTTTAGAACTCCTTTATTGTAGTTACCCTAATGTGTTATCATTTATCTGGGTACATAATGGTTGCTTTAATTAGCAATTTTTAAACTCCTTAAAAACATATTCATTTTTGTAACACTAACATATAGTAGATATACTGACCTTATTGTAAAGTACAATAAATGCTTATTGAATAAGTGACTGTTGGAGACATCTCTGCCAGTTTTAAAATAGTCTTATTGTATTCTGTGATACAGTATTCTCTACCATTTATATTAGGAAAAGGAATCAAAAGATACCAATGATTTTTAGGCATGGCTTTCTCTTGCTAGCATGCAGCCTTCCTGGAAGAACATTTTTGTTATGTTGAATCTCTGTCCCATCGTGTTGTCCCATCATGTGTATAACTAATGACATTAAGCATCTATGAACAGTTTTTAATGACTTCTTTCAGGCTACACAATCAAGTCAAAACTTTTGGGGATAGTCTAACATTTTTAAATGCTTTATTTTCCTAACATTCCACCAAATCTTGTGTATTGTATAGAAAATACTGGTCTCTGACATCTTTAAGTACAATTATTTTATTGTATTGAGTGATCCAAAGGTTGAGGAAGGAAGAAGGGAAGAAAAGGTTCCTAAATGTATTTCTGTTTCTTTATCAGACTGGGGAAAGTATTTCAAATCATAAATTCATATTGATTTCCTATTTGATGGCATATATGTTTAAATTGCTTGATTGTCAAAAACATCAAAATGTAAATTAAAAGGAGAACGTCAAACTGGAAAATAATTAAAACAATAATTCAGGTAATAGGTTATTTCCTTAAGGGAAGAAAAACCCACTTAGAGTCAAATTTTAAAATACAAAAATACCCACTCCCCACCCCCCCACACACATGCACACAGAAATTTGAATGGCCAGATACAATTTTAAATCATAAGATAATATTGTTTTATCTATAAACATGGTGCCATTTTTTTACATGTAAACATAGTAAAATTTGTTTTTAATCGTTTTTTGTTTATTTTATTTTTAAGTTACAATAATCTGCATGGGTAGGTAAATGTTGAAACAAGCATTCTCACAAACTATTAGAGTTTAACTAGTACAAACTTTCAAAATTGGAAAAATCCTTCAAACTGCTCTACTCAGAAACTGAAATTTTTTACATGGTGCCACAAATTCATCAAATAATAAACACACACACACAGTGAATTCTCAGGTCACATTTTTGAAACAGTAATGCAATAAAATAAACAATTCTCAAAAGTATAAAGCTTATACACACACACACACACACACACACACACACACACACACACACATGCATTGTACACACACATGACAGCCACTTTGAGAATTTTGAAAAGGTTTTGTCAACAAAATATTCCCTCATATGTTCAATAGGACATCAAAATGGCAAAGGTAGAGAGATTACTTAGACCACAATAAAAGTTAAATATAATAAGAGTTTACATACTAAAAACATTTGTAGATTTCCTATTCAAGATGAGAACTTCCATTTCAAGATAGCAGACTGACCAAATACAGTATTTCCTTCCCTCCAAAGATCTCTTTGAAATGCAAATAAACAACAACAACAAAAAAACAAATTTAAAGCAAAGGGCCCAGAAGAGGTGGGGATGGGGAGGGAATGGGGAGGGGATGATTAATATGCCTGAAGAGATTTCATCATGTTTCTGGAATGTGGAAAGCAAGTGCAGGAGGTGTAAACAAAATGCAGGCCAGAGAAAGCTTCAGGTAAGGGTGTGAAGAGCTCCTCAGTCAGTTCCCTTTTCACAATCAAGGATAGTTTTAGAAATTGGAAATAACAGATACAAAGCAAAGTGAGAAAGAGCCACAGGGTCCCCACAAGCTCTAACTACAAGTTAGATCTTCCACCAAGACATTCTGGACTTCCTTGCATGTGGAAACTAACAGCTGAAAAAAGGGGTCACTACTGGGATAAGAATGATTGACTCTGAGCAGCATGCAAAAGTAGGGCTCCATTACACAAGGGCCACAAGAAGGGTGTTTGCTTGTAGTCCTCTGAAGCATTTTAACTGATGGACCTGCATGGCCACCCCAGCCTGAAGGCTGTGATTGCTAAATGTTATGGGCTGAATGTTTGGGTTCCCCCCAAATTCCCATGTGAAATCTAATCTCCAGTGTGATGGTATTTGGAGGTGGGGCCTTTGGGAGCTACCTAGGTCATGAAGGTGGAACACCATGAATGGGATTAATACCCTAATAAGAAGAGACCAGAGAGCTAGCTTCCTTTCAACCCTGTGAGGCTAAAAGGAGAAGTTAGGCTGTTGGGAACCTGGAAGAGGTCTCTCAGCAAAACCCACCGTGCTGACACCCTAATGTCTGACTTCCAAACTGTAGAACTGAAAGAAATATATATGTATAAGCTACTCAGGTTGTGGTGATTTGCTGTAGCAGCACACATTTAAGACAGCAAGCTGGGGTTCAGATCTCTCTGGATTGAAGATTTGAGTCACGTCATGAGATATGCCACCACGCCTCCTAAGGTGAATGCTGAGGAACAAGACAATTTGGATGAAGAGTGGGAAAGGAAAAGAATGACTACCAGTTGTGGCCCTGAGGTTGCCTGCACAAGACAGGCTATAATTAATCCTCCTAACCTCCAACTTCTGCTCCTCTTGAGGAGGAAAGGCCCACAGGAGCTATAGAGGACCTGCTTTCCATCCTGTTGACCTGTGAGACACACAGGAAGGACGACAGTGACAGTGAAAAGACGTCAGTCAGATGCCCTACTGTAGGAGGCATGACTGCTTGGTGCCTCAGACACTGCCCTGTGGATGCACCATGGCATTTGCTCTTAGGCCATCTTACCTGCAATTGCTCCCACCTAATGCATAAGCACAGGGAGGGTTCCAGTACAAGCCCAATCTGTGACGTGCAGGATCCCTTTAAGGTCTCTTGTGCTCAGGAACTCCCCATTGGCATGGCCACATCTTCCTCGGGCCTGCACAGCCATCTGAGACTGCTTCCCCTGACCTCTTTCCTTCCCCTTCTCCATGATAGAGTTCAGATCTACATCAGTGTCTGAAGAGTCCCCTACCTCAGGTGGATCTTTCCACTTTGTCCTTCACAAATGTTTCCCCAACAAATCTCCTGCTTGTCTATTTCTGCTCTGGCATCTGCTTTTCAGAGGACCCAAAGTAAAAATTCTCCAAATTCAAGAAGAAAAAAACAATCATAGGATAATGAGATATTAATATTAAAATATTCTTTGAAAAAAATTCAAGTTGAGTTTTTTTAAATCTTAGAAAGATTATTAGTACTGAAAACATGACAGCAAAGGTAATAGACATAAAGGATTGATCCAGTAGGACCAAAGTTAGACAAGTAAGAATCTAGAGAGTGAACAAAGCAGAGAAGAAAAAAGGAAGAGGATTTCTGAACACTGATGAAAAGCGCAAAATTTACTTTGAAAAATATCCTACTGAATCAATGAAAAATGACCCAGTTATGGTCAGGCATCTTGAAGTTCTGAATAGTAAAATATAAACACAAGAGTAAAACTTTCATGTAGCAGAGTGTGTCAGCAATGTGAATATGAATCAAAATGGCCATAGACTTCTCAGTAGCAGTAGTAGATCCTGAAACACCACAAAGGAATGAATTCAAAATCCTGACAAACACTAATGTTCAGCCTGAAATTGTAAGTCTATGCAACTCATTAGTCAAATGTGAAGATACTAATAGCTGGCAGTGATTAAGTGGTAAGAATTGCATCAATGATTCTTTTAATTTTTAATAATCCTGTGAATAGATGCTATTAATATACCCATTTTGCAGATGAAGGAACTGAAGCAAAGAAAGTTTACTAATTTGCTCAAAGGCACAGAACTAGTAAGTAACAGAGTCAGAATTGAAACGCAGTAAAATTAAAACTGAAGTCAATACTTTGAACTATATTGCATCTCAGTATGAACAGTGTAGATTATAGACATTTTCAGATATGTCAGAAAATGTATGGTCTATGCACATTTGCTTAAGAAGTTTTTTTCAAAATATCTAGAAAAAAGAAATGGAAATAAATGTAAAACAAAACATAACTTTGGTAGACAGAACAATTCCGCCTCTCCAAAGATGTCTATGCCTTATTTACAAGAATCTTTAAATATGTTACCTTATGTGGTCTGGCAAAAGGGATTACGCAGGAGTGATTAAGTTAGGATTTTGAGATGGGGAAATTATCCAAGTGGGCCAAATGTAATCACAAGCTTTCAAGAAGGAAGCAGGAGAGAGAAAGTTTAGAAGCTATGCTGCTGGGTTGAAAGATTGAAAAAGAGGCCATTAGCCAAGGACAGCAAATAGCTACTGAGACGTGGGGAAGGCAAGGAAGTTGGTTCTCCTTTAGAGCCTCTAGAAGGAATTCAGTCCTGCATTTTGGAATTATTCTAACCTCTAGAATGAAAAGGTAACAATATATGTTGGTTTAAACCTCTAATTTTGTGATAATTTGTTACAGCAGCAATAGGAAACTAATAATAATAAAACAGAGAGTGGCAGAGATTGGGGTCCAAGAAGGAAGAAAATTCACCTCCAAGGTAGTTAAAGGAAGCCCAACTTGATAGCTTTGCAGAAAGCCCAGAAGCAACCATTTTGGGATAGGAGAGTTGTATGCAGGGATTTGTAAGGGAGTGATTTGAGGAAAAAGATATGGTCCTATTGGAAAAAAAATAACTGAGAATTAATATAAGAAATATATAGCATGAATAAATAAAAATGATTATAAACTCATGGAAAAAAGTAAAGGAAATGTAATCATATATACAATTTGTCTTGGCATAGAACAACACCCACATCATCATAATGTAAATACCTTTAATTATTGATTCAACTAAACATAGCAATGTAATTATATTGGAAAGATGAAGGAATAGAAGATAAAGTTTTATCCTAATGATAAATCCTCATCTGTCATTGAATAGTTAATAGATAATATCTAAAATCAGTAAATCAATAAATAACAGAAACATATTCAGAGACATGGTTAATAACTTGGAAAAAAGAGCTAAGAGGGGATTTTCTTGGGCTTGGGATATGAGGAGGGAATGCAGGAGAGGGTAGTCATTTTCTGATACCGTACTGGTGTTATTTTACATTGTATTGGTATTATTTTATTTTTAAACACATGTTAATGATTTTAATATAACTTTTTAATTTATAAATAAATAAAAATGTATGATTTAAAGGTATATTAGTGAATTTTGGACTGAAAGTGCAACCACAAAAGCAAATACAAAAATCACATCAGTTAATGTGATTTGCTGAAATTTTTGCATTTTTGAAAAGATGAAATACATAAAATTAGAAACAAATGGCAACAGGGAAAATATATTTACAACAAATATGAATGCATTTCCTTAGTGTATTAAGGAAGTCTTTACAGATCAATAAGAAAAGTTCAAACACTTCCCAAGAAAACACTGGCAAAATGCATGGAGAGAAGTCACCGAAGAATCAGAAATGGTCAATAAATGTAAAAATGGGTTTAACATCTGAAATAGCCACATTTATTATATTAAAACAAAATCTGTACATTTTTACTTACTATTAAAAATTAAAATGATAAAATTGACTTAGGGATATGACAACTCATAAATGACATGAGAAGAATTAACAGCTTTTCTGAAAGCACGTTAGCAATATATACAGTCTTGAAAGTGTTCAACCCTTTGAACTAGTAATTTCACTTCAACAAATCTGTTCTGAGAGAATAATAGGCAATGAGACAGAGATTTGTGTGCTTGAACACAGTGTTGTTTATAATGGTGAAAATTGTAAATAATTTAAATGTTCAACATTAGGAGACTATTTTAAGAAGTTATGGCACACATATTGTACAGCCATGCAATCTCTTGGGAATGAGAATTACCTGAATTTGACAAAAATAAGTATACTCTTTAGTTAAAAAATACCTTGAATAGACAGACACACATGCTATACATTCCAAATGTATTCATACACATAAAAAAGAATGGAAATATTCCAGGTATTATTATGTTCTGTTATGTATGATGTTAGCATTTTAAATTTCATCTGCATGCTTTCTCTCATTTCTCCACAATGGAAATATATATGTAAATTAATGAAAAACCAGCAACTGAACAGAAGTACAAAATAAAGGGCATTTGTTTTATTTCCTGGAGCATTGGAATTCTTAGAGGTCAGTAATTTCTCTACCAAAGGAATTGGTGACCTAGAGAAAAGAAATAGCCTTCTATCCGAGCATATACCTCAGAAAAGTATACTTCTTTAGTACTTGATTTTCCCCATGATTCCAGTTTCTGCTGGCCCCTGCCTTCACTTCCCTCCCTGTCTAACCTTATACCCAGGTCATTTACTTTGAATTCCTTCCTAAGGTCTTCAGTTCACCCTTTGTCTTTCTACCATGCCCATCAGGGCACTCTGTAAACAAAGATAAATAAAACTACTCTATCTCTTTCCTTCTCTTGGGACACTGAAAATATTCAGAGAAACATGACAATGATTAATTACTTTTCAAATTTACACTTATACCCACCCTTCTTCGATGAAAAGCTATCACTCTTCCTCTCCTGGACTTGCTGTCTTTCTCCTTCTTTCCCGTATCGTCACTCCTCCCATCCAAAATCTTCTCTCCTTTCAGTAGCAAATCTTCCTTTCCAGCTACAAGGAGGACAAGTCTTACTAGGCCACATCCTATGAGGTCTCAGCTGTGAAGCATGCAGAATCATGGAGAAAAGCAAGGATTCAGCAGGAATGTCAAGGCCGGGCCTAGGGCCTGCTAATGGGGCTGCAAGCCACTCCTTGGAGAGACATTTAGCAGTTTAGTTACCAGCGTGCAAACAGATGGAGGTGGCTAATATTCTACCAATTAGAGACAGTGCACCAGAATTCAATGAATCAGACAGGGTATACTGGGGGTAAGTGCAGCTCCCCGAGTCTTGACACACTAGTAGTCTGACTGAGAGAACTCTGGGCAAGCCTGCTGATGGAGGCAAGCTTGTGCAAATCTGTAATGAGGCAACTAGCATAGTGGGAACAATCACAGAATGCTTCCCTGAAGAAGAAACATTTAAGGTTCGCATCAAGCTGGCAAGTGAAAATGGAGAAAGGAAGAGGAAACAGCAGTTGCAAAGACATTGTATGGAAAGTCCAGTGCAAGCAGAGATATAAGAGGCCAGTGGAGTTAGTGTCAAATGAACAAGGGAGTAAGTGGCTCAGGATAAAGCTGAAGAGATGACAAAACCTAATCCTTCAGACCTGAAAAGTATGGAAGGGAAGGGGAGAAGATTCCTCTTAGGACTTCTGTATCCCTTACATTTCAAATCCATATTGATTCTTAGAGTCTTTCCCTGTGACCAAGCCAACCCTGACCAGTATTGGGAAATGGAGCTGAAATACACACACACACACACACACACACACACACACACACACACACACACAGGATAGCTTTTTAGAGGAGATTACAACAGGCAAATTCAAGGAAATGAACAGGCTCCCTGTCATTCCTTGTCAAAAGTTCTCCCCTCCTCACTGGCACAAAGGGTAGCTAAGCTCTTGTTTGTAATACCTGGAGACTTGAAGTACAGTTGAAGGGTGTGACTGAGGCCAAAAGGAGCTGCCAGTTTAACGGGACACAAAGACGTAAAAGAGACCAGGAAATGTGAGGCTTCTTACAGCTCCAGGAAATCTGCATGAGTGAATAAGATAAATTTACTTCCTCAGTAGCTAGACTATGGACAAAAACACAATAAAGCGTAGCCACAGTTACCAAATGGCCATCCCACAGGAGTTATGCACACCCCAGGAGTCCTGGGGAAGGGGGTTATTGATTGAGAAAATCTCAGGTTTGCCTGCTGCATTGGGGACCTATGAGAGGACTCTGGGAAGAGTCTGAAAGGTTTAAGGACACCTCACATATCAAACCCTTTGAATACCTTCTCATTGCCCTACACCCACATGTAGCTTGATGACCTAGGCTTAATATGAAGTCATGTACATGAGTAGGACCCAAATCTGATTTAGGTTTAGGATTGTGACTAAGCAAAGTGACTAACAGCGACAGAACTGAAAGGAAGCAGGAGTAGGCTGAATCAGGAATTGCAGCTGCAGTGGTCATATTAATTTTGTTAATAAATATTTATTGAGTACCTACTGCATTAAATTATGTATGTTTTAAAATCTCATTCTCTCCCTCTTTCTTTCTCTCTCTCTATCCTTCTCCCATGCTCACACTCTCTCTCTCTGCCCCTTACACAGGTGTGTAAGTGCACACTCTCATGCACGCACACACACACACACACACACACACACACACACGCACAAGAAGTGTGGAGATATGGGAAACATGTGGAGCAATAGGCAGGATTACAGTCCCTTCCCTGCCCTGGTCATTTCCCCAGGACACACCAAGGAAGCCAGACCCACTAGTTTTCTGCCTATGTCTCCAAGGTGTTGTGACAAGAGTCTACAAATAAGAAGATAAGAAAAGGAGTCTGTTATTAGCCAGTGGAAATCATAGAGACCCATGTATCTATATCACTCTCTACGTCTGCATGCACCTCCATGTGTATAAGTTGCTTCTCTCTGCAGATATATCTGCACCCCCACCCTGGGCTTCTCTTCCAGCATATGTCTGTAAGTAGCGACCTATGTATGATAGTTTCTGCAGGTAGAGGGGAAGAGTCTGTTTCAGAAGCAGGTGATGGTGACATAGAGCTTCTGAGACAAGAGTCAGCCTCGGTGGCCTCAGGAGTGCAGAGACCTTAGCTTGGGGAAGGGAAGGGAAGGGCAGTGCATGAAGGAACACCGTCTTAATAAAATGGGCTGACATGTGCTTCGGGCTTTTGGACATCTACCTTCAGGTCCCCTAGGACTGGGACTTTCAGAGACTATTTTTTAAAGCATTGGGTAGAAAAGCAGTAAGCAAAACAAAACTCTTTATCCACATTTATCTTTTATTCAATTTGGAAATGGCATGGCTCTGATGTTCAATTATGGCTGCTATGATAAATAGCCAAATAAGTTTCTGCTTAATAATCTGTGTGTTTGGAGGGACCAAAGCCTTTATTTCAGCCTGTGTCATCTGCATGCCATCATACACATACAGTGAGATTGAACTCTGTCCTGGTGAATGCATTAAACCTGGCCTGATCAATCAGCAGACAATTTGGTCTACACTGCTCATCTCACTCTCTAGAATAAATCTCATATATGACTCTGTCTGTGGAAAGAAGATTTCCACATTTTCAGTTTGTCATGCACAGGCTCTTATACAAAACAGCAGTTTTGATAGTTAAATGGTAACAGAATTTCAGTTTGCATTTGTCTTAAAATGGGTATAATAAAACCTCCAAATTTCCCTAATTATTTTCCAAATTTGGTTATATAATTGGAATAGATAGGCTTGGTAACTCAAAGAATTGCCACATAATCCTAGAGATTATTGCCTATTCTGTTTTGACAGAACAAGTGGAAATTTTTAGGAATACCTTGCCTACTCATTTTTTTCTTAAGCTATTGTAGTACCTTTGAATGAGTTTCAGTGTTCATTAAGGATTTGTTAGAGATTGGTGTGTTTTTTGTTAAATTACACAGTTTGACAAGTTCAAAAGATGGATAAGTCACAAATAATGACTGTCAATTAGTACATAGTTAATAAATCATGGAATGGCTTCCTATTTGTGCCATTTATTCAGCAAACGTTCATTGTCAGCCTTTCGTATTCCAGGCTCTTGCTCTCATAGAATTTGTAACTTAGACTAGGATTTTAAAAAATCATATAACTGGAAATACACTTACAAATTATACTAAATGTTGTGAATAAAATTTCATGGTCATTAAAAAAACATGTAAAAGGATAAGAAGTGCCATTTATTGGCGTGGAGAAGTCTAGAGAGGTTATGAGTTTATTTTTTAGACATGTTAAGGAGAAGATGCCTGTAAGACTTAAAACAGACAGTTTATATCAAAATTTGCCGATAAAGATCACAATCTGTGTTTTTTTTTCCCAAAGAGAAGATTGATCTATTATGGTTAATAAAAGCAATTACTAATCTCATAAAAGGATCTCTAAACTATTGGTGAAACAGTTGTTGGATGAGTGTTACTTTGGGGCTGGATGGAGGGGATATAAACAATAGATGGCCATAACTCTGCTCTATACATGCCGAGCTGGCAAAATGCAGTACAAAAGGACTGTTTCTTCAAAGTTATTTTGGTTCCACAGATCAACATACTGTGTTTGGCAAACAGAATGTATTTACTCTTTTTCAGGGAAAAAACAGGAAGATAAATACCAAAGGATCTTTAGTTGACCCTGCTTGATCACCATGACTCTCCTATTCTGCAAATAAAGTATTACCCCCAAGGTCAGAGATTTCTCTGAGAAATTATCCAGACATTCTGGTGCAAAAAGATCAGCTTTTGAATACTGGTGGGCTAGCATCTCATCCTGGGAAAGTCACAATAAGCATCAGATATGAGACAGCCTCACTAATGTTGGTAGAGCATTAGTAGTAGGAAAAGCTACGGTATTTTCTTTTCTTTTCTTTTTTTTTTACAGATAAAACTAACTTTATTGTTCAAATGTATACATAGGTTTCAACACTAAAGAAAAAGCATGGAAATAATTACCATAATAGTCAGGGTAATGATTACCCCTAGCAGGGGTAGTAGAGTTTGTGTTTAGGAAGGATACACTGGGGGTTTCTGAGGTCCTTCTAATGTTCTGGGTTGAAAGATTCACTTTATAACAATTTATTACATTTTATACTTAAGTGCTGTGTACTTTTCTGTATGTATTATATTTAATTTAAAGACATTCTGAGATATCATTTTATGTCACTGTTCACTATACACACACATAAAGTCTCATCAAAGAATAGGTGTTTACAATATTTCTGATTTTTTCGATTGTACTCCAGTTCATTAGAAAAAATATATGGCCATCATCTATGGTATTTTTGATAGTGGTATGATTACAAATGAAATGTTATTAGAACAGAGACTTTTGCAAGTGAAGCCAGACAAGAAAAACATTTTTCACATTCCCAATACTAGTCTTGGAGAAAAAGGTGGATGGTTTTTACCTTATTATGTTAGGGAACACTATTCTTATAAATTGTATCTTTTGGGTTGGTTTCTCAACTCAAAATGAACTCCCTCAATGATCTGTTTACCTTCTGAAACAAGCCCCTGATAACCTTGTTTATATTTGTCTCTAAGTTGGAGCAACCATATTTTCCATAGAAATTGAATGGAATAAATTCTAGTTCAGTCTGGGCTTGTGTTTTGGATGGTGCAATATAAACTCAGCCATCTGCCATGTGATCTGAGAAGCAGAGGAAAAGCCTGCAGAGAGAAGTCGGCAATGGACATGAAAAAAAAAGAGGCAGATATGAGATACCCAGAGTCCTTTCTAGTTTATGGTTCCAATTTTACTTTATAGTTCCAAATTTTTTCCAGACTGAGGGCCAACATATGCCCTGCAGTATTTTTCATGAACTACCTCTATATTCTTTTAATAAACATCTCTCTTTTGCTTTAATGTAATATAGGTATTTTTTTGATGTTGTTTTTATTGATAACCAGAGTCCTACAGACTATTGAACAGAGCTGTGCTCCGGCTTTGAAGCAAAATTTCCACAGACATAACTTCAAGTGTAAAATCATGTTTTATACCAATGCCTCCTACAGTCAATCCTAACAAACTAGCATAACACTGGGTAGGGCAAGTTCCTCAGAGAAGACTTCTGGAAGAGGCAAGTATGTTGATTCAATTTACTTCAGTAAACATACCCATATATAAAGTGCCTGTTATGTGCTCAGTTTTTATACTGATCTGAGTTTTGGAGTTTCCCTGGTAGACAAGATGCATTCCTAACTTACAAGGAAACTGCAAAATCTATGGAGAAGATGAAAGAGGACATTTTAGTGCAGTGTGGTGAGTCTTAAAACAAGCGAATCTGGATGATCTGAGAACACAGAGAAGGGACATCTATGCCAGTCTTTCAAGATCCATAAAAGATTTCCAGGAGAAATGAGGCATAAGGCAATATCCAAAAGGTAAGTGGGAGTTAAGCCAGATTAAAGAGTTAGAGTAAGGGGAGGAGATTCCTAGAGCAAAACAAAAACATGTTCCAAGTCTTACAGGTAAGAGTTAGCATGAATAATTTTTACTATGATTGGCAACTAAAATTCAGAGTAGGAACTGGTGAGAAATAAAGCTAAAAGTATCACAAGGAGAAGACAAGGTGAGGACCTTAAATTTGATGCTAAAAACAATGGAAAATCTTTGATGTATTTCAAGCAAAGGAAGCTCATGATCAAAAGTGTGCTTTAGAGAGCTCAGATCTCCTAAATGGGGTGGAAGATGGTGAGCCAGCCTTCAAAGAGACCTGGAGAAGGAAGCTGGTTCAGTAACCCATACCTAGGCTTAATAGAGTAAGCATGAGGATTGAGAAAATGAAAAAAACACAGTGCATTAATGCCTAAAGCATTCTTCAGGGGAGATTGTACCCAAAAATCTGAGATAAAGGGTCATGTCACTTCTTACCATGATGCCCAACCAAAGGCTTTGATACCAAATGAAACCACATCAGAATAGTTAAGATTTGCTTTTCATTCCAGAAGAAAACCTAAGTCTTGGTAATTCTTATAGTTTTCTGAGCCTTAAAGGGCTGCAAAACTGGATGGAAAACTTTACTTAACCACTTTACTACCACGTAAGTTACAAAGCCTGGGGCCAGCCATAAAGATGTTAGTTTAATGAATATTCATAATCAATACATATTCATTAAACCACATTTCCGTCCCAAGCATGCTGTTGCTCCCGGCAGGTCCTGCCTGCATGGCAGAGTGCGCTTGTTGAATGAGTGTCGCTCATCGCAGAAACGCCTTATGGGATTTCATGAAAGAAGCTGCATTCATCTACAATACACACAGATGTGTAGAGACAAGTCTGAACAAAAGAAATAAAAAAAAGCTTTCCCTCTTTAGTACAATGCGTGTGTTTCACACATCAAATGTATGGCCAAATATGTGAAACTCTACGGGGGAAACCAAGGAGACTTCAAAGTAAATTTCCCCCTCTGTATGCTAGGTAAGTGCACCGGCAGTGGTCCCTAACTAGCTCTATGGCTGCCTGATAGAAGCCAGTTTTTAAATACAAATGGAGAGTTGTGAGCATAAATGCTCAAAAACATTTTTTTTTCATTGTACAGTGGCTGTTGAGAAATCCATCCATTTAATGTCAGATGTAGTAGCTGTGATGCCATATACATTTCAATTGGAGTTGAATATATAGTTTTATATGTGTGCTCTATTAAGATAAAGAATTTTCTCTAAAAAAATGGAAACCACGATTTACAAGTGTGTCTCATTAAGAACCCAGAGACTCTTGCACGACCACCACCCAAAGAATCTTCTTCACGTTTTTACACATTTACAAAACCTACTGGATATTGATGTTAGTAAACAAATAAATACTACTGCAGTATATTATCTGCTTCAAAATTTCCTACTTAATAATATTGTGTAAATTTTTTAGAACCAAATATTCAACACTGTTCTACCTTTCTTAGAGGCTGCAAAAGCCGTGCTTTCTGTTGCTCTCATAGATTGCCACAGGGCAACCGTTCAGCCCTGTTGTGCTCTAAAGCTATGATGAGCACCCAGCTAGTATACAGTAATATGATCCTTCTTGCAGAAGGCTCAGCTTCTTCCCCAAGCCTGGGCATCCATAGGCATCACCCCACCTGGTGATCAGGTAAGCAGATAGGAAAGCACCAGTTGTTCTGCCACCATGTTGCCAAGCCTGAAAAAGAAGTTTTGCCTGGCAAAGAGCGTCTTTAGCACAGAGCTTCAGGCTCTTGAAAAGAGTGAGCCAGAAAGCAATGGAAGACTCGTAGAAACTTTATGGGAGATTCAATTAGTTGTGTTTGTTGTTGATGCCATTATTGTTCTTGTTGATTGTCACAATTGTGTGGGTTCTTTCATAAAACTGCTCTACAAAATCTTAGCAACCTTCATTCCAAGAAAAAGGAGTTGGCCTATAGAAATAGGTTTCTCCAACTCTCACTATTTGGCCCTTTATTGTCTTTCTTGAGGAACTTTGATTAATATTTACATATTTTGGGTAAAGTACCAAGGTTTGTGATTCAGTAAAGATGGCATTTATTGCCATCTGCCTTGACAGGCTTTGAATAGAAAATGTGAGAGGTGACAGGTTGGCAGGAAGGGCTTCTTGCCTTGAACGTACAGATGGAGTAAGAAGCCTTAGCTTGGGCACATTCTCAAAGGAAAAATAACATCTTTGTATTTTCCCATCTTTGCATTTGGAGTGAAACTCCTCTTAATAGTCCTTATATCACATTATTTTCCTTTTAAAAAGAATGATATGGAAACCACAGAACATTCATAACTAAAGAAACTGCCTGTCAAATCCAGGTCACTAATTATCCAAATTAAATTTTTCATCTACTCTCACTATTGGGTACTTGCTATTCCTCCAAAAGGGCCTCTAATGGTCATCCTGTTACCTAAGCAATTTTAATTGCATCTTGTGGCATATCATTAGTTTTATTAGTGAGTTGCTTAAGCTTTCTCATGCATAATAATTGTAACATACAATAAATTTTTAAAGATAAATTCTAAGAAAGGAAAAGTGAACTCAAATACTTTTCATGGAGCCTATTTTAATCCAGCTTTGTCTATAAATTTAATTTCTTCTGTCAAAGCATGGAAGGCTAGAGTGGAAAAGTCCATCTAAATAGGCCCTGTGTGACATTATATTTCACAAAATTGTATTTTAGTAAAGCACAATGAGATGAATTGAAAACTATATATTGCTAATAGTATCTTTGTTACTATGATGACTTAATCTAATTACAAAGGTCCTCTTATTTTAGATCTTGATGATCTAATTTAGCAGTACACAGGTTATTTCCTGCTCCTGTTTCACAAAAAGGTAACACTTCTAAGGACATTTCAAGAAAAAAAAAAAAGAAAACAAAGATCTGAACATCAGTCCTGACTTGTAGGTGACTTCCTAGTCACTGTAAATTTTGCATTTCATTTGACAAAGGCCAGTCTTTGGAATGCCACATGAGTATTATCTTCTGGGAAGTAACAAGGATTAAGAAACTTTTCACATTCAAATTCTGTGCTGCTTACCTCAAATTTTACCCAACTTGAATTAAATATGAAAATTTTTCATTGAAGTAGACAGTCTTTCAGTTGATTAAGCACTCTAAGAAATCCTTTTTCAAACAGGCTTCCTAAACTCCTCTAACTAAAATTCCTCCCCCATTTTACTGCTCTCCTTCAGTTTTTTTTTTTCTCAAATACAACAAAGATATTCTTGCCCCCTTGACTTTGCTGCAGCTGTGCCTCTCCCCGATGCTTTCTACATTTATCTAAGCCAGCAGTTGCAAATCCAAACATGTGAAATGGCAGCTTGTAAGCCACAGGGTTTCAATAAGGCTGGGGAGATGGAGTTAGATTTTTTGAGCATTTGTGCTCACAACTCAAAAAAAAAAAGAAAAAGGAAAGCAAAACAGCAATAACAGCAATAAAACTTCTTACCACCAACACGTGCCTTTTAGCTTGTTTCATTTCACGAGGGGCGAGCCCATTACCCCTGGTCTAAGTCCTACTGCTCGAAGCTTGCTGACTCTTGAGGCACCGCAGCAGATGGAGCTCAAGAGCTGAAGTGAGCCTCATAAAAAGATGTCTTCAGCCTCCTGATCCTGATACGCAGCTTGATGAAACAAGGACAAGAAAAGGAGGGATGTCAGAGCTTGTATCCTGAGGAACAATGTCTCTTATTCTCTCAACGTCTTTCAACAGAGCATATCCTGTCGTCTTAGGATCTTTGCTCACTTGTTTGGAGGAATTGCCTTCAAAACCAAGTAACTTTTAATTGCTGTCATTACCAGTTTACTGATATAACATATGACAGCTATCAGCCAATCATGTCTATCATATACTTAATGTCAAGGCTTATCGGCCACAGAGGAACCTTAGTTAATTAGGTGTTCTCCATTGTTAAGTAATATACAAACATTCCAATCACACTTGTGCCAGATAGAAAGCATGAGCCGTAGCAGTACAGTATACTGGTTATGTGAATGGAGAAACTGAGACTAACAAGTTAAAAATGATTCATTCAAGGACACAGAAATAATCAAGGCCAGAACTCAGAGGGGAGCTTGGATTTTCCTGCCTCCTGTACTGGTTCCCAGAAAACTCTTCCATTACCATGAGGGACAGCAATAGTAACAAAAGGCCCTTTAGAAACATCAGTGTTTCTCATGCAGATTTAAAATGAACAGAAATGGAATTTGAAAAGCAGTTGCAGGACATAGTAAAGATAAGCTGACTCTGCTAACTGTATGCTGATAATGTAGTTGGTTTTTGCAACTCCATTCTCTGTGTCCGCCTAACTAAAGGAACAGTGGCATCCACAGCACCATCAAACCTGACAATTTGCTTTTTTACCCATATATATGTTGGAAAGATGAAGTGTGTATTTCAGTTTGCAAAACAGCATGACTTTGTTAGCCTTTGCTTGCTTTATCCTGAGCCAAAAAATATAGATGTGATAGCATCTGTTTTCACTGCTCATGCTATCCCGATCATCAAAAAAGCATAAGGGTTGGGAAGGAAGTTATGAAAGCTTTCACAGGCCTGTTTCTTACCAAGAAAACCACTTTTTCCATGCATTCATTTGCTTCCCTTACTTGTATCTGACTCACATGTTCAACTGGGAGATAACTTAGGAGAAAGTCAAAGGGAAAGATCAAGCATTAAGGAGTATATTAAGTTCCATGATTACAAAAAAATAAAGTCAGGTATTTTCAAATGGAAGCTAAACAGAATGGTCTTTAAAAGAAAAAGAGAGAAAGGAAAAGCAACAATCATCTTCAGATCCTGTGAAAATTATGTTAGAACATATTAGACCAGGCATAAGAAATTTACCTATATCAGAAAATTTCAGAAGACAGATCAAAATGTCTTAAAATACAGAATAATGAAAAAGAGAAGAAAAAAAAATACAACATCTACTACATCATTTTCCTTGTGGAAAATGAAGATGGAGAACTTAGAATTTTTAAAAACAAATGCATACAGTGGCATTCTCTTTCTTGCTGTTACTTTTAATTATATTTTTCTTTAAGAAAATGTAAGAATAATTCACCAATAAAAGCTGGGAAATGTGAATTAATTTGCAGAAAAGAAAAATTTGTGTAACATAGTCAAACCATTATTCTCATTCTTCTACCATGAATAACTCAATGTATATGACAAGAAGATGGACAGAGGATCAAAGAGGGGCATCTAGAGGGAAAAATAGTCTTTTTGTTTTGTTGTGCATGACCTTGAAGAATCTGTTGACATTCTTAACCAATTAGTTACATTAAAAGAAACAGAGGAATATTTTGAGCATTGGATCATTATGGAAAGTGCTTTGCAAAGCTTCTTAATAGGAAAATAATTATGATATAAAGATGCCTTTATAACATATTTTACTCACATTTTTATATAAATGTACAGAAATGAATACACATTGATATAATTTCAACAGGTGTTTATTTCATTTACAAATGTTAATAAGTTTATATAAAGTGAAAACTTTTAAATCTAAAGATGCGTTTATATCACTATGATTACTTTCTTATTAAAAAGCTTAGAAAGCACTTTCCATAATAATTCAATACTCAGAATATTCCTGTGTATTATTTAGCATGGACAGTAGGTTAAGGTCAGTGGATTTCTCAAAGTTATGCACAACATGCACTTGTGTCTCACTCTCTTTATACGCTGGGATTAGATTTATTCATACATATTCAGATCTGATTTCCCTACCCTTACAAATCTTTCACTTAAAACTTTCAGTGCCATATTTTTAATATTGGAGAAGAGCCGGATCTAATATACATGATTTTGTTTTATATTCATTATTCACAGCTCTTTCTCTTTCCATCTGAAACTTAGTAATAAAAATCTAGTTAATATGAGCCAATAACTTTGTGACATTAAGCCATCTGTCTAGCCTTGTATATTTTGACTCAATAACTGGCAATCAATGACTTCTCAGAAAATTAACAGAGGTTTTCACAAGGGATGGAAGGGAACTTTTGCTTAATTATAGTCTTTGGAGAAGTTAATACACATTAACCTCCCAAATGATACACATTCCTACTACTAAACTCTCACAAACTGTACACACATCGATCATTATCCTCTGTTTATGTAGTCATAAATCCTAAGTATTTACCCAAATATTTTAGTGCTGTATCAAACTAAAGAGTAACTATATGGAAAGTTTGTTTGCATAAACTATCTAAAGTATATATGCATGCATGGCATTGATCACATTGTGTTGCAGTTTGTAGCACATTAGCTAACATTTAATAAAATTAATATGCTTCATAAATGCTCCCATTCACCAAGTCACTGTTTATTTCAATTGTTCATTCAGATAAAAATAAATTCAACCATAGAGTAGCCTACACATGAATGGATCATTGTGCTTGGATATATGTTATCTCTATGTGCCAGCCCCCTAAGAATGCCTTCCAAAGATAGACTAGTGCAATGGGAAGAAAAATGGTCTCATTGAACTATCTTGCCTAGGTGCTCAGAGAAATCAGACTGGTTCTGACTGTACATTTGCACCTATACATTATGAACACAGATCACACAAAGGCATTTCAGTCTAAATATGCCAGCCAAACTACTCTTCATAGCTAATTTTTTAAGTGAAATTTTGGTTGTCTATGATTGTAAAGTAATGTAGAGGCAATCATTTAAATAATTCACAGCAGAGAGACATATTCTGAAAAAGTGACTGCCGAAAAGTAAATTTATTTCATTTTTTACTTAAATTATTAAAATAATTATTCCAGTTCACTCTATATGTATTGAAGACAGGGAAAAGTTGCTTCAAGATGTACACAAAACAAAATTTCTATTTGTGAGTCACTTAATGATTTCCAAAAGATTAACATTTTGGAAATAAATAGACTCAGATATAATTATTTAACAGGTTTTTTAAGTATTTGGAAGTTGCTTACACAGATATTTATAAAGTAAAATTTTTATTGCTTTTTTCAAAGCATAATTTTTTAAAAAAAAGAAAGAACAAACAAAGGCCAGAATTGTATCCTTTTAAGAATTAGTTCCTTATCAGCAAAAGAAGGGAGGTTGGAATTACAAGTACTTGATTACAATTCAAACTGAAACTGGATTATCTTACTTGGCTGTGTGATTATAAAGAAACCTATTAACCTCTCTGGGACTGTTTCAGTGAACAAGATGGTTATGAGAAAAAGGAATAATTCATGTGACAGGCATAGTACACTATCCTGCACTAAGTAAGAACGAAAAAAAATGGTAGTTATTTTAAAATTATTTTTATTGTTATTTATGTAATTTATGATATTTAACTTAGGCTGGGTTTTTGACTAAGATCTTGAATATGAAATCAAGATAATTCAATTAGTGGAGTGTAAGTCACACAGAGAAGAATTTTATATAGAGAGAATGCTATCTTTGTGCTTCAGATCATTTTCAGCTCCAAAGTTTTCATTGTCAACCTACATGTAGTCAAAAGATGCTCACATCCTGTGGGTATGACCCAGTGAATCTCAACCTTCTTATTTCCTGACTTCCCTATAGCTATAGTCATTTGTAATCAAGTGACATTAAATAGAGGTTATATGATCGCAATACATAGAAGATAGCATATGCCAATAGGTGTTCCACTATTAGAGGTTATGGGTTCCCATTTTACTGTGTGTTCAAACCAAAATGTGATCTCAAACTTGGGAGTCCCTTGAGCTCTGGGGAGGTAATAAAGGGGTTCCTGGAGTCCTATTATGTTGACTTGGCCAAACTCATTTCTGACTCACATCAGAAATTTTACTATATGAGTGGTAGCAGCAATTAAAAAGAAAAAAATCAAGACCACCTAACGATTATACTAAGATTTAGCATGAGCCTATTGTAATCACTATAGTTTTCAAGTTTTAATGTAGAGAATTAAAGAAAATACTATTAGAAAACAAACGGAATATGTGGAATAGAATCAGGAATGTCTTCTCTGATTGGAGTAGTTTATATTATAATTACTTAATTTTGCTATTTCGTTGTGATTCCACAGGATTTTTCTCCTAAAAGTGTCAGAATTTTTTAAACAAATTAAGAAATTATTATTAAAATGTTATGAAAAACTAAAATTCCCTTTTTCTTTTTGAAAACTTTTAGAGCCTTATCTACTGAGGAACTCAATACAGCACAGAAGTAAAAAGCTTGTTCTTCAGGACCAGAGCAATATAAGTTGGAGACTCAGATCTCCCACTTCTAGGTACCAAATCTTGTAGAAATTATTTAACCTGGTGAACCTCAGTTTCACCATGGAGAACAAAGCAATAATAATAGTACCAACTTCATTAACTTTGTTGAAAATTAAGATGGATAATGAATAAAGTACCAGCCCAGTGCTTGACATAGAGAAAATACTCAGTAAATATTAGTTATTATTATTCATGGGATTTTCCACTACTAAGCTATATATATGGTCCATTTGACCAAAATAGAATTGTATAGACAACCCATTTCTACTATACCTTTTCAGGTAAGATATATCCTATCTGTGGGGCTTGATAACAATTGTTACAAAATGAGGATTAAGCAGAAGATATGACATGCGTGTCTAAATTCTGTATTGAAGAATGAAAACACATATGTTCAACAGCATAGCGAGATGTCACCATTGTGACAGGATATGGACTTCTCAATGTAGAAACAAATAGATGTGATACAGCTGTAACTGCCAGATCATAATTCTTTTCCTTTAAACCTCTTAGTTATCTGCTTCTCTATCTAACACACAGTGAAATATAAATTGCCAACATTCCCTTTATCGGTTAAAAATTAAGGGAAAAATAAGGTCCATGCAAAATCAAGTGTTTCCACAGCAAAACAATAAAAGGGGCTAACACATACTTGTGATTTTTCTCTAAACTTTCCTAAAATGACAGACACTGAAATGACTTAAGGATGTGTCTTTCTCTGTGTCTAGTACAATGATGCAGTAGTCTCAAAGAGCATGCAATGTGGCAGTTGCTATGGTAACAAGATGTTTTTCATTGAAGAACAGTAAAAAAATGGTGGCATATAAATAACATATGTACAGTGTATTGTCTTTGAGTGAATGACCTTTGCCCTTGGATCATAAGAACATGTTTTCATCTTTTCTGAAATTCTTGTCTATTTTTGATGTGCATATGTATCTAATAGACTGGTGATCAAACTGCCCTCTTTGAAGCTATACAGGGTACAGATCTGTGGTGAGGAAATAAAAGGTGGCTTGATATTGTATATTCAGTTAAAAGGAGTTGATGGTTTAGAAATTAAAGCACTTGAATTAGGTGCTGTGTTGAAAACATTTCACACTTTACAACCCACTTTGCAATTAAAACTTGTAGTAGAATTATATTTTCTTGTAATTTGATAGAACTACTATATATAGCAATTAATTGTTCATACCAAAAAAAGTATAACTGTAGGCAGAGAAGTTAGAAATCTCTTGTGTTCAAAGGATTAAGTACCCCTGAAGAGAGAAGGGTGCTGTATTTATAGTACCAAGACTGCTAGCCCAGGTTTATCCCTCTCCTGTTCTCTGGCTTTGAGCAAGTCATTTAGAGACCCTGTCTTATGGTAAGATGGAAATAGTGCTGGCCTAATTGTCACCAAGAATAGGCAAGGGTGTCAAAGCAGCAAATGCAGATGAGACTGCCATGCAAATGCAAATCAGGGATTTTTGTCAAGGATTATGAAAAGGACTATTTGGTAAGGTCAAAATTTGGAAATAGTTTGTATTCCTTGGCTTTAAAATGATGGACAAGTGCTAAGAGCAAATCAACTGTTTTCTTATCTCATAGTTAACTAGTCAATGTTACTCACCTAGTAATTATTGACTTTTTAATTTTCTTATATAAATGTGCTACTTTTATAAATGTGACCTGACTTATGTATTCAATAGTATGGCAGATATGATGGAGCCTTCTGACTTAAATAATCATAATTAGAGATTAAAATTATATATTTTATGTATATATGGATATGTGTGTGTAAAATCTATTAATCTCTATGTATAATAGAGAATATACATAAATTATAAATAATGTATGAATGCATGTATGGTGTATTCATATGCATAAATATATATATGAAGAGATTTGGTGCATATACATCTAGATATTTTATATGTAGATTTAGGCATGTAGTAGGTATATATATATATATATATATATATATATATATTATAGATACATACACATATGCATATATTTCATTACTGATTTGGTACACAAAAGAAGATTCAAGCCAAGAACAACATAAAACAGAACCTTTGGGAGGGCACTTTTTTGGCCCTTGAGTTTCTGCCAAACACCAGAAAACTTGCAATTCTGTGTTTATGGTTACATGGAGGACAGGAAAGAACAGGAAATAAACTGTAGGGTGGAAAGTCTGATAGAAAATCACATTACAAAACTGGCATCTCTGAAGAACTACAGACTTAGTGTGTAAGTGAATAAGAAAAGAAAGTCAAGCTTCAAAATATGAGACACTACATAAAATGACAAAATAGATTTGAAAATGAGTTGAGGACTCTCAGAAATAAAAAAATCAGTAATAATACTATGACATTTATTCCTTTCTTAATTGAAAGTCACAGCATAATAAGATATTAAGAAATAAATATACGTATATTATAAAAGTAGAAACAAAACATGCACAGATAATACAATAGGCAACTTAAAAATTCAAGAGGAATCTATATAGCAATTATTAGAATTAATAAGAGAATTTAGCAAGGTTGTGCATGCAAAATCAATATATAAACATATTAAATTGTATTCAACCACAATATATATTTCAAATATAAAATATTTTATTTAAATAACATCAAACTGTATTAGTACCAAGGAATAAATCCAACAAAAAAGTCCAAGCTTTTGATGTAAGTATTAGATGTTATTGAACTATATTTTTTAAATCTAGTTAAGTTGAAATAAGTCCAAAGTTTATGATTGGAAGACTTGATATCACAAAAACAACTTTTCCTAAGTTTAGTGCAATTCCAACCAAAACTCCAGCATAAATTTTTATGGAATTTAATGAGATGAATCTAAAATTAGCATGGAAGACTGAAGGACCAAGAATTGTTTAGATAATTTTGAGAAAGAAGAGCAAGGCAGGTAGAATGAACAGGGAAATAAGAAATACAGATATTAAGATTTATTATTAAAGCTAAGATAATTACAACAGTGTAGTAACAAAGTGCTAAACAAATACTCACATGCAACAGAACAGAGAGCTCAGAACAGACCTGTGCATATATGGAAACTTGATTTATACCAATGTAGATATTATAGATCGCACTATAAAGAATATGTTTTTAAATTTATTTTTAAATAAATTATCCTGAGATAATTGGTTGCCCATAAAAAAATGAAATTGAATACATAATTCATACATGCACAAAAAACAATTCTAGGTAGATTAAAGGACTTAAATGTGAATAGCAAACTATAAAAATGTTAAAAGACAAGCTGAAGAAACATTTATTATACATACAGTATATGGAGAATTAATATCCACAAGTCATTAAGTAAAAGACAAACAACCCAGTAGAAAATTGAGCAAAAGAATAAACAGGCATTTCACAAAAGAGGAAACACAACAGGTTCTTAATCATACAAAAACATATTCCCCCTGGCTATTAATCAGGGAAACTCAAGTTAAAATCATCTGAATATCTTTTCACATGCATAAGATTGGGGAAAAAATGGAAAGTGGAACAATGCTGTTACTGGCTAGGATATGGGCTAAGGAGCTCTTACCTGTCTAGGCGATATGTATAATTATACAAACATTTGGACACAGTCTGGCATTACCTACTAAAATTGGACATTTGTATACTGTCTTCATCAACATGTACTTTGTTATGTGACCTAGAGAAACTCTTTTATGAATCCATAGCAATTTTTTTCTAAGTTAATAGTAACATGGTTTAACATAACAAAATCTTAGAAATAGTAAAAATATTCAGCAAGAGTAAAATAAATATATATATTTGGAGTAGTCATTAGTGAAACATTATATACTAATACAAAATTAAATTTGTTACATACAGTAACATAGATTAAAGAAAAAAGTATGAACCAAATAAGTTACAAAAGAACACGCACAGTATTTTCCATTTAAATACATTGCAACCCAGACTAAACTGAACTCTGTATTATTTAGTGTTTAATACATAGGTAATAAAAATAAAAGGAAAAACAAAAAACATTCAGAGAAGAGAATAAACTGACTTGGCAATGGGGAGCTGATTTGAGGGGTCCTGAATACTTATCTAAATTCTGTTTCTTTAGCTATGTGTTGGCTAAATGGAAATTCATTTTCTTATTTTTTAACTGTAGTGTACACATATTTTACATACTGTCATATGAATGATATATTTCAAAATAAAGAATAAAAAGATGCCATTCATTCTTTTACTCCTACATTAATTTAACATTGAATACCTTTAAATCTGCAGTTATACTGATGCTAACTTGAGTAGATGAGTTCTACCTTTTCAAAGAGCTAAATACCTTGTAAGGATTACAAACAAGCACACCAAAAACACAGTATTATCACATGTTCTATGATAGATCTGTGTGCAGAGAAGAGACAGTTAAACTGGTCTGGGATCTAGGGTTTGGTAGGTTCAGAGAAGGCTTCTTATAGATGTGACAGCTGAATTGAGCATTGAAACATGCATAAGAAAGTGTTGGCCAAGAGAACAGTCCCAAGAAACATGTTCCAGGAAGGGCCTAAGGTTTGTGAGGAGGCAGACATTCTAGAGGAAACAGTCTTCTTGCGGAATAGGATGAAGCTGGCACTAGGTTGGCAATTGTTACCTGGTTGCCTAAGCCCTTTTTGGGAGGAAAAAACTATTAGATTCTTGTGGGACAAAAGAGAGAGTGAGAGTTGTCAGAATCTAGCTCTCACAGGCAGGCTGGCATGATATATTCCCTTGACCCAACACTTAACCAGGAAACTACCAAAAGGAATAAAAAGTTCTCTGATTAAGTTTTTAGTCTGTTGTATACCAAGGGAGTGGTTCAGGTAACCAGAAAGTGGATTAGTAGGAAATATATTTTCAATGCCTTGAAATAAGAAAGCAATACCTTGAAAAGATAAAAATACTTTAAAAAGTCTCTTCTGCTACAATCTTATTGGAGAAGAAGAGGAATTACTCAGTAAAATAAAGGAAATTAAATGAAAGGAAAACAGGATTAGGAGGTTCAGAGATGGCCAGTATGAATCAGAAGTAGGTTAATGAGGAAGGCAAGAAGTTAAATTAAGAAATGTCCTAGTCTTTTAGGTATCACATTTTAAGAGAGACCATGTGGATAAAATGAGAGTTCCTGTGGCCAGGATTCTCACCTGGCCCTGGCTGATTAGCACACTGCACACCTGTGGGCAATATATGGCTGTTAACTCTATATAAAGAGATCTGCCCAGTGCTCTGGGCGCAACAGGGTGGCAGGGCTGCAAGGCTGCAGGAGAGCAAAGCAGAGGCTGGAGTGGTGGCAGCGCCAAGGACAGAGGCCCAGAGGATGGCTGTGCGGGATGACTGTGCAGAGAGACCCAGAGGATGGTTGTGAAGACAGGGGCCCAGAGGCAGAGACCATCTTGTTGCATACACACTTGCTCTGAGTGAACGGGATTTTAGTGAACTGATCTACCACTGTGGAAATAAATTTGGGTATAACCCTTTCACCCCAAGAATGTTTTACTGTCAATTTCTTTGGTCACATTGAATCTATAATGAACTGGCCTGGGGCTGAAACCCATTGGCAAGACAACTGGTGAAAATTGGCAGGGTTCATTATTGACCAAGGAAAAAAACAAGCTGTACTTATGTGAGGGGTGCTTCAGCCAGTTGCCCCTGTGAATGGGGAGACAGGGGATTGTCCCCCAGTGGGTATGTGGTCTGAGCTGGCTTGCCTCCTAGAGGACTGGGCCCCACCCCAGGACTGGAGGCAAGTGGAGGTGACACCTGAGGCTGTAGGGGTGACCCTTGGTAAAATAAGTAGATCCTTTGAGAAGCAGAGTGCCCATGAGGCAGCAGGGACTGTGGGTTGGCTGCTTCTCACAGTATTAAAAAAGTCTACAGAAGAGACCCAAGAAATGGTGGCACAAGAACGTGAGCTGCAAATTTCTGTGGATTCCCTGAGGAGGGAGATGGCTTTGATGCGAGAGGCAGCACGAGAGCACCAGCAGCAAGGAGCCATTGGAGACGAGATGGCAGTGCTGCCAGGTGTTCTGAAGGAGGAAGAGGCCATCAAGGAAAAAGACGAACTCCTGAGGGAAGCAGCACAAGAATGTCAGCTGCGAAGCATTGAGGTGAAGGTAAGAGAGCTTCTGAAGACTGAGGTAGCATTGCTGCAAAGCACTGTAACAGAGGAGGCACTTGGGGGAGGGGAGAGAAAGGTGCCATCAGCCCCAGAAATGGAGGAGCTGGGGAAGGATGAAGGGGTTGTGCCAGAGGCACTGGCCCCTCCTGTACTGAAAGCACACCCAGTGGTTGTAAAGAAATTAAAGACCCATCAGCTGAAAGTTCCCCAAAGAGAGGAGCAGCCCCTCCCCAGGTCGTGGAGCACTCTATGGTCCCCCCTACACTCAGGCTGTGCTGGTGGCTGTGGGACTTAGGGGTGGATGGAATTGTTCTTTCCGGAACAGAGATGGGAAAGCTGTCTTCCCTGACAGTGCAGCCCGCCTCGAGGCGGTGACTACAAAATGCAAGGTGACACGTACAGTAGCTGAAGCAACGGAATCTGGACAGAAATAAGATCTGTTACTCACAGGAGGAATTTGAGGGGTCCTGGGAGGGTTACAAGGACCCAGATGTGGATTGATTTGATACGGGCAAGAGTAGATGGAAGAAAATTAAACAGGAAGCCAAATAGGATCTTACTGGAGCTATGGCAACAACTGAAACCAGAGCAGCAGTTCCAGCCATTAAGACCAAAGAGGCAGAGGTCAGAGACAGAGCCACGAGTCCGGCCTGTGTGTCTGCAAGACTTTTTGCTGGAGAGGCTGGAGAACAATGTTTGTGCTTCCTTGCACAGGGACCATTGCAGAGGACTATGGGCACATAGATTGAGAGGAGAGAATCCTGGAAGGTTGGAGTGTGGATAAAATGAGAGTTCCTGTGGCCAGGATTCTCACCTGGCCCTGGCTGATTAGCTCACTGCATACCTGTGGGTAATATATGGCTGTTAACTCTATATAAAGAGCTCTGCCCAGTGCTCTGGGCATGACAGCATGGCAGGGCTGCAGGAGGCTGTGCAGCAGAGGGAAAGCACGAGCAGAGGCCCAGAGGCTGGAGCTGTGTGGGACACTGTGCAGGGAGGCCCAAGGACAGAGGCCCAGAGGATGGCTGTGCAGGACGACTGTGCAGGGAGGCCCAGAGGACAGCTGTGCAGACAGAGGGGCCCAGAGGCAGAGACCAGCTTGCTGCATACACACTCGCTCTGAATGAACGGGATTTTAGTGACTGACCTGCCACCATGGAAATAAAGTTGGGTATAACCCTTTCACCCCAAGAATGTTTTGCTGTTAATTTCTTTGGTCACATTGACTCTATAATGAACTTGCCCGGGGCTAAAACCCATTGGCAAGACAGACCACCAAACCTAACACATTCAATTCAAAGGGTGGTGATTAGAACATTGAATATACTAAAATGGGAGGGGAAAGTTTTCAAAAATTAAAGTAAAAAAAACCCCACAAATATTTAGCCTAGAGAAGAAAAGACTCAAGGGTGAAGAAAACTGGTCTTCAATGTATCAGCCTTGAATAGTTATAGTAAGATAAATTTGAAGTTATATGGGGAATAAATGTCTGACCATCAGAATAGCCTACTATCAAATGAGTTTTCTTGGCAGTGGTGAGGTCTCTATTACCAGGACTATCTTAGTAGGAGCTAGACGGATAATAGGCAGAAGTGACAGAGAGGTGATATTAGATCCAATGAATATTACAATCTCTTTCAAACTAGAGATATTTTTTGAATACTGTTTTTCATGTTTCTTTCCATATTGCATGGTATCCATTTGTAAGAGAGTATTGCATAATAAATACCCTAAAAATATAAACTCTCAATGCAATTTGTTTGTGATTATTACAGAAAACACCAGATTTCACATCAGTTGACAGGACCCTACAAATGATAGTTGCTGTGTAAAAGCCTCCACAAACTGCATTTAAAATACACAATTCTTCTGAGTCTCTAACATGACTTCAAATAGTTTCAAAAGTCAGTGTCTGAAAGAATATACACATTTAGCTTATCACAGTAAAAAGATCGTGACCTAAAAGCCCAACTT
The DNA here is from genome assembly GCA_032199065.1 of Smutsia gigantea. Lineage (NCBI taxonomy): Eukaryota > Metazoa > Chordata > Mammalia > Pholidota > Manidae > Smutsia > Smutsia gigantea. The sequence goes on along the minus strand of JAVSCE010020116.1, from coordinate 618,185 downwards.
CCCTGAAGCCAAATATGTTTTTCTTTCTTTTATAGGAACCAGGAATCAGTCAAATCATTCATGTCCTGCATTAATTCAAGTTGTAAAATAGGGTTATCAATGATTTCCAGGCCCAGATGATATATTTCCTACTTCCTTCTTTGTCTTCAAATTAAGCAGCATTAATTTACATTTTATCTAAAATTCTATATAAATTTTCTTGATTAAAGGGTCTTCTCCTAAAATTTCCCTTTGAAAATCATTGGACAAGATGATCTTTATGATCTTGTACGGCTCTAAATTCTGTGAGAACAAAACTACACTTGTCTTTCTTACCTCCCATTCCCAATTCCCAGCAGTGCTTCGCAGTGCCTAAGGAATATTGCTGCATAGGTGAATGAATAAATAAAAGGTGAATGAATACAAGTTATAGTGATACAGTTAAGTCCAACAAGGGATATGAGGAGAATTACCAGTCAGTATCTTTTAATTGTTTCTTTGTAAACATTTACCAAAAGTGTAGTGTGCACCTATTATGTGCAGGTACTCTTCTACACAATTGGAATACATCATTGAACAACAACAAAAAAAAGATGGACAATAAATAATAGACATTTAAATGCATACCTTTGTAGAAGATGATGACTGCTCTAGAAATTAAAGGGTAAAATGTGGAATAGTATAAAGAGTTTCAGGAGGACCCAGTCTGCAGAGGTGGTAGGTTGTAGTAATAAATAGGGTTCTCTTGGAAGACCTCATTGGCAAAGTGTTATGTGATACAAGATCTGAAGATGGTAATCAACTTAGCTATGCAGGAACCTGGTGGAAAAGAAATCTAAGCAGAAGTGCAACATCTCTAAGATAGAAGGCACATATGGTACGCTCGAGGAACAGGAGAGCAGATGACGTTCCTCGATCGGGGTGAGCAAGTATGGGATAGTAGAAGATGAGATTGTCTTAGTCTGCTCGGGCTGCCGTTGACCAGGTGGTTTAAACAGAAATGTATTTTCTCACAGTTCTAGAAGCTAGAAGTTCCAGATCAAGGTCCAGCAGAAGGGATTTCTGGTGAAAGTTCTCTTTTTGATTTATAGATGGCCAGCTTCTCACTGTGTACCCGCATGGCCTTTCCTTTGTGCATGCATGCATAAAAAGAGAAAATCCTCTCTCTTCCTTTTCTTATAAGGCCACCAACCCTAGGACTCCACCCTTTGACCTCATTTTACCTTAATTACCTGCTAAAGCCTTATTTCCAAATATATTCCAAACCCCAACATATTGGGGTTCAGGGCTTCAATATATGAAATGTGGAGGGCAGACATAATTCTGCCCCTAGCAGAGATCAACAAGGCGAAGTTGAGGAGCAGATCATATAGGGCCTTGTAGACCATTATAAAGACTTGGGCTGATTATCTCTGGAAGTCTCTACACAGGAGAGTTTTATGATTCTGTGTTCTATCAGGCCATAGAATTTTTTCTTCCCATTATTTTTTACTTTTTATTTAGGGCTGAAATGACAAGGGACAAAAGCTAAGAAGATACTCAACTTGAGTCTCACATGTCATCTTTGAAAACTGGTTTTGAATATAATTGGAATAATTTGCCTGAATTTATTAATTGAATTCTATATCACAAACCTTGGAATTAAAGTCTTTAATTTAACTTGCAAATCTATGCAGAAACATGCAAAACAGGATTCATAAAGCCACTGAAACATATCTTTGGGCTTTACTATAGGGGTCAAAGAATGGAGGTGGGAGACAGGGAACATAAATTCTATAAGAAGAGTTTTTATATGACCTCATATGCCAAAACATATATTGGATCTATACTGGCAAACTGACTAGTTAAGCAAAAGATGGATGGGGTGAGACACTGTTCAGCCTAATTACATTAATTCCTACTGATGTTTATAAAGTATACTAATGGTTTAATAGACAATGTACAAAGATATTTGATTGTCACTAATAATCAACTATTCAGCACTTACTTGCCAGGAATTGTTTGGAGAACATCCTTCTGTTTAACCAGAAAGTAGCCTACCCAGTAAAGAATCAAATACAATCATTTTTCAACATCATTAAGAAGAAATAAATGCAGGTCTAGGAGGTAGTTACTGTTACATGTGAGAATTATCATCAAAGATGAGTTAATCATAAAAATTTTAAAAACATAATATTTTCAATCTTGTAATAATAATAACCATTATTATCATCAACAGTGACTCACATTGTTTTATTTCAAAACCTTTTTGTTTTGTTTTGTTTTGTTTTTTGACAGAGTATAGAACTTTCTACCCAATGCAAATTTATGAAAAGGAGAAAAGAAAGAAATTGCACTCATTTGTATACCAGTCTGAGCAGGGCCTAAGAGATCAGCTGTCTAATCTTCTCATTTTACAGATGAGGAAAGATACCCAGAGAGGTTAAATAGCGAAATGTGAAATCGAGATGATTTGTTCTCACACAGATTTAATGGCTTCATCCCTAGCTACCCATTCAGCTACAAATCTAGTCAAACAAATAAATGAATAGTAATTTTTTAAATGGTCTCTGTATCATAGGACTGACTAAAACATATTCTTTTGCTGTAAGCTTTACCAATCAAGTGCAGATTTTAAGCTTTACCAATCAAGTGCAGATTTTAAGCTTTACCAATCAAGTGCCGATTTCAACTCTAGATAAGAGGAACTTTCTCAAGACAATCAGACTACAAAATTTCTATATCAACTCTATCGTTTATGTGTATTAGGTCTGCAAGCTACTTTATTGGCATTTTTTTTAAAGCTCACTGAGGGATAGCTGTACTGTTTTCCAACCTGCCTCAGACACATTCTCCAAATCAGTTTTCAAACCCTAAAGGGAAAAAGACATAAAAAAAAGATCCAAATAAAAAATTAGCATCCATGCATAGATTCCTCTAAATGAGGAATTTCACACAGGGTACATTAGTGCTCTTTATCTACACTAGACCATATTATTAAAGAATTCCTCAAGAACAAAAAAAAGGTCACAAGAGACCTTTGTTATGACCCCATGCACTCAAAGTCACTGCTCTATAGCAATCAGTGCTTATTGTTACAGTTGTAAGATGTGACTTCTATAACACTGTCATGAATTATAACCTTGAAAGCAGTAAGAAGCAAAGAAACCAGTACAGCGACCCAACAAAGACAGATATAAAATTAGCAGTGGGCTAGAGATAACTTTATGCCAGTTGCTAAGGGCAACATACAACTGATGGATAATGTAATAATGCACATTAAGCCACACTTATACTAAATAAGTTCACAACATCATTAATATCCACAGCAGTAGGGGCACCAAGCTGACTGAGGTAAGCAAAGGTGTTGATGATGACTATACCTTAGGGAAAGTCCTACCCACCTAATGACCTGATATGATGCATAGCAGGAGGCAGAGACAGGACGCTGCGGTTTCTGCTTCATTTGTCCTTGCCTTTTACTTAAATAGTCCCCAAAACTCTGTTCCTCTCCACTGCTGCCACATTTTACATGTCCCTCTTGTTGAAGGTAAGGGATATATCTTTATTTTTGCAACCTTACAGACATAAGCTCTCACATCAGCAAATCTCTTAATTTCTAGTGTGTTCTCATGGTGTGGGGGATCAAGGGGAAAACAGTGTAGCACAGAGAAGGCAAACAGTGAATCTGTGGCATCTTACTACACTGATGGACAGTGACTGAAATGGGGTATGAGGGGGGACTTGATAATATGGGTGAATGTAGTAACCACAGTGTTTTTTCATGTGAAACTTTCATAAGAGTGTATATCAATAATACCTTAATAAAAAAAAATTTTCTAGTGTGTTCTGACTATTCTTCCCTAGGCATGGATTCCTTTTTTTGGTGTAGCCATTCTTTTTTCTTTTTATTCCTTTTTCATTTATTTCCTTTTCAGAAAGGTTGAAAAACAACTTCTGTTAAGCACGCCCTGGCTGTATTCTGCTCTACATTGGACAGGGTGGGAGGAAAAGAAGAAAAAAAAATAGAGTATGACCAGACTCTGCATATATGAAGGTTATCTCTAGACAGAATCATGAAGGCAAAAAAAGCCTGGCAACTACCACTCCTTTAAGTTCATCACTTCCTATTCCCAGATTACCAGTGACTATTGACCAGACCATCTACTATAGAATGCCATATCTGGATCTTTCTCTGTCCTCTTCCCCATGTCACCATCATTGCCCTAGGAGCCAGTTGATTTAATAACTTGAAAACTGCTGCTAATTTGAGTCCTTCTGATAGAAAGTGCCTTGACTAGAAGAAGTGAATTATCCAGAGCAAATTTTCACTTTATGACAGATTCTGGTGTATGGAACTCAGAGCTTGAGATGGAATCACAGGGCCAAGTAATGTCAGAATTTTCAAGGACCTCATAGAGTATCTAGTCAACCAATCTTGCTTTGCCTTTGAGATTTTAAGTAGCTTGCCTAATGTCAGACAACAAGGATTATAACTACAGTGGTCTAGAATGTTCTCAGCAATTACTAACCTTAGAAACAATTAGGCACTTTGAGACCTATTGAAAAACAGGGCTCTGGATTCAGGTTGCCTAGGTTCGAATTCCAGTTCCAGTCTTTACTAAAGCTCTCTGACTTTGAGTAAGTTACTTAACCTCCCTGTACTTCTTCCTCATCTGCAAAATTGGATTAATAAAATTATCTACTTCATTGGGCCAATAGAATAGCGATGAGGATTTAATAAAGTAATAAATGTAAAGCACTTATAATATCTTGGAACACGATAAGTACTCGATAAATTTTATTCCATTATTAAAGGAGTGGCAGAAAAGTCAACAGGGGTGGTCTGTACTTGGTGCTGCGTTATCTCTTTAATCTTTCCTCTAAATCTTCCTATCCCTCATTCTCTCCAAATTCATTGCTCTCTTCCAAAAACCTTTCATTAAGGCAAAATGTAGTTCTGTTCACTGTTGTAAATCCAATTCCTAAAACAATGCAGACATATAATAGGTACTTGATAAAAACTTAGAGAAAAAATGAATACTAGATCTGAAATCTGCACTATTTCCAATAAAAGGTATTTCTGTGGTTTCTGAAATTTTTCATAAAGAGCAATATGTACCTTTCTAAGTTCTTCTTAGTTCTAATCACCCTAGCCTCTATAATTAAGAAACACCGTTGCTTTGTATCTAGCAAGCTCTGATAAGTATGTTTGATATACTAGAATTCTGTTTAAACAGCATTTACCTGAAATCTATGGAACTTCATGATCTTTTTCCAATTATAATTTTGGAGGGAACATATTGTTGTATCCCAGTAGAACATATTTTCCAATTCACTCCCACCTTAGACTTCCAGCTAAACCAATTGGAAGTCCTAGGAATGGGCCACACATTAAAAAGGAGAAACATTGCAAAGAAGGTATTTCTGACATGATCTCACTCTCAGGAGAACTTAGTTTTGGGTTTCTATCCATTTGAGACACCTTGCTGAACAGTAAGGATGTGAGAGTTTGCCTAGTAGGAATGCCATTCATGAGGTAAGAGCCCACCTGGATAATTCCTTAATCTTCCTTATTAAACTTCTCTGTTTCACTTTCCCAAGTAAACTCCTAGTGAGATCTAAAGGAAACTCACTTTGTAGTCTCTCTTTACCTTAGTTTCCTCATCTATAAAATGATAAAACAAAGATAACAACAATGATATCTACTTTATTAGTTTGTTGTAGGGGTCAAGAGAAAATATAACTTCAAACTTACTGTGAAAACTCTTTCTATAAAATTTTAAGTATTTTAAATTTTTGAGTACTCCATTATTCTCTCAGTTTTTCTTTTGTGCCACTCGTGCTTCTTCAACAAAAACCATAGGATCTTTAAAAACTGGAACCACATTATTTAACATAGTGAACTGAGTGTTAAAAGAAGTAGCAGAAAGCCTGGGACCAACCTGAACTGATCACTCTAGTGTGCAGCCCATAATCCTCAATGAGTCATTTGTATTTCCTGAGACTTGTTTTCTTTCTTAGTCTGATAATATAGAGATATAGCTCTGTCTAGTGTGTTGATCACAGGTGGCAATGTAGGTGAAATTTTTTTTTAGGTATTTTCTAATGAAATACTATTCTGATACCTCATTATCTAGTTCTAGGCACATATTAAGCACTAAGTAAAAATTTGACAATATAGACTATTAGAGTGGGAAACGACCATGGAGATTAATTAATTCAATTTTTTCAGGTGAAGAGACTTCTTGATGGATCAAGTCAAGGTCTTAAGAGTCAAACAAAGACATGTATGTTAGTATTGATTCACAGTGTACTTTGTTCTTCCAGAAATGTCCAGTAGTCTGCATCTGCTCTTGATGATACAGGAATGGAGAGTTTAATCCACAAGCCACAAGAAAAATAAAATGATATTGCATAGACCTTCAGCAATTTCTGTATATAAAATAAGAAATTTCTATAAATGAAAGACATGATGGCACTAGTACAACTCATGGAAGGAGAATAAATGGACACAATAGAAATTTTGTCACATAATAGAAATCTCTTTTATCTACAGGAGATCATAATGAAACCATCCATCAGATCTGTTTGGCCACTGATTCTCTGATCACTAATATGAGCTCCCCTGTAAGTTAATTTAACACATTTTTTAATTTCAGTCTTAGTGCTGTTCAAAGCACTGAAACTTACTCTGCCTAGAAGAAGGGCCCCGTCCAGTATCAATAATGTTTCTAATCAATCTGTTAATGGAGATCCCTCAGACTTTCAGTTTCAGCCAATTATTTATAGCAAAGCTGGTGCACCACTTTGCTTAAGACAGCATATTGTACCAGGGCAGATAATTTAAATCTAAAGCTTCTTAAGACAGCTGCTTCATTAAGAGGTAAGCCAGTAACTGATATTTTTAATTTAACACTCTTTTCTAGAGATCTCCCATCAGCTGGGATGTGTGCCACAGTAATGCCCTCATAAAGGAAGAAGTAAAAGAGGCTTGAAACAATGTAGTGGAGAAATAAAAGAAACTGTTATAGGGTTATTTTTCACAATCCAAATGATTCATTCGGTAGTCACCCAATACTAACCTAAATTTGAATATTTTGAAAGACTAGGAAGTGAGAAATTGTAAAAGGAGATGTGAGGGCTATGGAAATTCAAATCAGCAGCAACAAGTGGAGAGAAAATGGCCAAAAACAGGGCATTCTCTGAAGGTTAGTTAGAATGTTAATCAGAAATCAGAAGATATTGTTGGGCATGAGCTTATCATCTGTTTTTTAGATGAGTCCTATATTAAAAGTATGTTGAGGCTACATTATGCTACGAGCTCTGCATAGTGCTGGATACCATAGCTGATCCAGATGGAGATAAGCCTGAGGAAGAAGAAACAATCAGTTAATACAATATGGGATTCATTAATGTGCTCAGATACCCATAAACAAAGTAAATCACAATGCTGAGAAGAAAGTGTGTAGTGTGGCCAGGTCTTCAAAATGCTTTGCTTGCATCCTATCTGAAAGACATTTTAATCACGTTTAACTGACTTTATAGAATACAATTTCTGGTATATTGTAAGAATTTACATTTATTAAATAAAACAGCTAGATCATTGTGTAAAAAGTATTCAAGAGAACCTGAACATCATAGCAATCTGATACCAAACAAATCCATTTGAAAAGTTACATAAACAATCTTCCTTCTAAGTCAGAAATTTTATACTATTTCTTTCACTTCTTGGATTCATATTTCCATTTCAATTATCAAAAAAGATTATATCATAATATAATGTATTTTATACTTGTCTTCTCTGTCACAAAAGTTTGAATGTAAATTAAAATTTATTTTCATTAAATTCTTTTGACTTCAATTTTGACTAAACATTACACAATCTCTTCGACTTAAATTGATCAAAACAGTATTTTGATAGGTAATAAAAAATAAAGTTTATTAGAAATATTAGAAGTAATTTCTTAATGAAATGGGTAGATTGTCATTTTTAATTAGTTCATGTGTCAGAATACAACTTCTTGGTAAAATGTTAGTGGAATCAGGAACAATTCTATTCCTTTCTTTTGTTTCCTTTAAAAATATATCTGCTGAGGAAATTTTTTCCTATAAATAAAGAGGTGTAAATAGGAGTTTTGTCATGGCAACACCACTTAATTCTCTCAACATTTTCTGAGGTACATATCAACAATCACATTATGATCTATCATCATTTTTAATGATCTATTAGCTGACAGCTCAATTAGGTCTTTCTTCAATTTTGTTGAATGCAATGAATGATTCAATAAATGCAGTCATTAATATATTTTACTTTGTTTTACAGCATATCCAAAAATTTTAGACCTGTTCCTCTTCCACTTAGAGGCACCTTGTTTGACTGGATAAGTACAAAAAACTTTAAAAATGCTTTTATATCATTTCATGCTTTAAATTTATGTTTAATTACAATTTCATCAGATATTTGGAGCTGCAGATTTTGTTCATTCAATTTATGGAAAATGACCATCATCTCACCTAATTGGTATGAATTAGAGCTGGTATTCATTTTCAAACCAATCAGCCAAGTCAGATTCAATTTCTATCACAACAATCTGCCTTCATTTTTCACTCCACATAAATATGTCAACATTCACACCCATGACAAGCAGCTGACTTCTAAATCCTCCAAGTTAGTAGATAAATGGATGAGAGATGATGGTACATGTAAGTCAGAACTTTGTCTTAAGTTTTTTTCTGGACAAAATCAGCTACTTCAGTATTTCTTTTTAATGCTTTCTTTTGTTTACTTTCTTGAGTCTTTCCCTGATGATTGACACATTCTTTAACAAAAGTCAAGAGATGAAATAGGAAAGGCAGTTAAAAGGAAATTGCCACCATTCCCACTGCTCCACTCTGAAATAAATTTGACTTAAGATGCCCAAACACATTCCAAAACATTCCAGTTCTAATTCTACATTTTTCCATTAATAGAAATATATATATGCTTTGCTTCCATCTCATATATATATTTGTGTGTGTGTGTGTACACACATATATATATATATACATATACATATATATATATAAAATGTAATATTCCCTCCCTATACATATAATTTTATAGATTTTTCATGGCATAATTATTGATTATCCATGTCCATAAAGGGAGATAACAAGAGGAGAGTGCCAAAATGGCATATTAACTAAACATATCACCTTCAGAATATACAACTTAATCATTAAAGTGACTATAATACAATTACTCTATATTTACAGGATGCTCATAACCTTCAAGGTGTTTTCCCATCAGTATCATTCCAGGTCCAGCCGGGAACCAGAAATCACTCTTAGTCTTTCACAATGAAGGCATTTAACAGTTCTCCTAATAGCTAATAGGAAAACTGAGAACCCGTGTAAGAGATGGTGAGAAAACTAAGAGATGCAGCGAAGCTGGAAGTCTCCCTAAGGCTGAAGGCACAACAGGAAGAGGTAGTGATACCAGAATCCAAAGAGAGGCCATCTGGCAAAAAGGCAAACCCAGCAGGAACTGTCCTGCCAGAGCCAGGACCATGTAGGAAATGGCTGGCCAGTCCAGGTTGGAGCCAAGGAGGAGTCCCAGCCAGACAGCCTGGTAAAGAAGAAAGAATGGAGGGCAATACTCAGGTCTTTCTGTAACTCTCTTCACTGAATTTTCTACACCTGCTTCCCATTGGCTGAAATTATGCAAAAGTTAGAAAGCAAGGGAGCATGGAATTTGCAGTTTCCTCAAATACAGAGGAGCAAGTAAATAGAAGAGACCCAAAAAGAAAGCAAACAGACGATCAGGAGCCACAGTATCCATCATCTGGTTCTCACAACCACTGCATGAGACAGACACACTGCAAGGATTCATTTGTTCCTTCATTTTTATTTACCTTTTAAAGAAAAGGCCACTGGAATTTAGAAAGTTTAAGCTGCCAGAAAGAGTTGGATCTGATCCTGAAAGTGGGACCTTTTATTCTAAGGATCTTTTAAGAACAAGAGATTTGACATACTATTTTAATCTTTCAGGTTTAGGTCTTTACTGTACAGGCATACTTCATTTTATTGTATTTGTACAATTATTTTGCTTTGTGGATCCTGCATTTTTTACAAATTGAAGGTTTGTGGCAGCCCTGGATTAAGCAAGTCTAGAAGCACCATTATTCCAACAGTATTTGCTTACTTTGTGTTTCTGTGTCACCTTTTGGTAATTCTCACAACATTCCAAACTTTCTCATTATGATTATATTTGCTATGGTGATCTGTGATCAGTGATTACCACTTGCTGAGAGCTCAAATGATGACTGGCAGTTTTCAACAATATTTTTAATTAAGGCATGTACATTGTATTTTAGACATACTATTGCACACTTACTAGAGCACAATATAATGTAAACATAAATTTTATAGCAACCCAAAAAGGTTCTTTGCCTCGCTTTATTGTAATACCTACTTTATTGTGGTGGTCGGGACCTGAATCTGCCATATCGCTGAGGTGTGCCTATATTGAGATCATTCATGCTGCTTATGAGTCATTAATGTAGCTATAGAATTGGTAACTAAGCGTGTGATAAACATTTATAGAGTTAAAAAACCTCTGGCCAGGACTACTGTTTGTCTTCTTAGCAGAGAAAGCAAAAGCCAGATTCACTGATGAGCTTAACGCAACCCCAACCCTCTAACTAAGCTATAGACACAAAAGCATATTCTCATGAGCGTTCTGTGAGTGCTCTGTGAAGGTGGTTTACTATGGAGATAGATTAGGGACAGTTTTTCTTACAGCCTCTGCTGTAGCTCTCCTCTCTGCAGGATAACTAGAAGAGAAGAAATAATATCAACTATAAGATATTCTTATAAGATCTTAAACAGAAGCCTATGTACCCCTGAAACTGAATATGTGTGTGTGTGTATGTGTTTTAGTTGTTGATTTGCCATAACTACTGCATTCTTAGCACAGCAAAGATTCTATATTGGGTCACTCTTTTGCTTTATCACACATTTTATTCTGACCTGAACTTGGAAATTCAACTATAAGATATTCTTATGCTACAGAAGTGATCTTAAACAGAAGCCTATGTACCCCTGAAACTGAATATGTGTGTGTGTGTATGTGTTTTAGCTGTTGATTTGCCATAACTACTGCATTCTTAGGTTGCACAGCAAAGATTCTATATTGGGTCACTCTTTTGCTCTTATCACACATTTTATTCTGACCTGAACTTGGAAATTCTGAACCCTCCTAGAGAAAAGAAGAAAAAAAGTAAATGGCAAACACTCCTTAAGCCATTCGTTCCAAATACTGGCTCACCATGCTACAGACTCCAGTGAATTTTAGACTGCATAAAACGATTCTTGGCTTTGGACTCCCAAGAGTTGTTAAAGGCAGATATCCATATGATTTAATATTTGCCAAGCAGAGCTCTCTAAGACAGGAAGCAGGGAGAAATATCACTGATGTTCAGAATTTTTGCTGAAACACATTCAATGCTGTCTGTCTGCTATTGAGGCTCAGGAGGTGACACTCGGGCAATGGTGCGTTTGTAGACAGGATAATACAAACATTGCCACAATTAATTATAATTCTTTGCCCAGGGCTTTGAGAACAGACTCCATTGTCAGAAGAGCCTGAGCTTGCATAGATGGTAATTAATCCAACACTTTCCCGGTGGTATAGGGGGCAATTCACAGGTTTGGCAATCCAGGAAAAGCTTAGCATCTCTTATGAGTCTGGAACCTGTGAGCAGTGAAGAGACTTCTGAGATATGCCCAGCCAGTTTCTTGCAAAGTCATCCAAGAATGATTAGGAGTGTCATTGTCAATGATTGTAGCGTCTAGCCAAAGAACAGAAGGAAGCAAAATTATGAAACTCTTGTTTTCCTTTTCAATTAGTGATATTGCTTGGGGCTTCATTTTTTGTTGTTTTTTATTTTCTGTGAATGATACCAGGCTTTGTGGGCTATTATAAGTCTGCAGCCAGATTTCATTAAATAGGAAGAGTGACTGTTCTCAATTAAATTTAGTCTACATGGATCAAGCCAAATTCTTTTCAGTATTAGTTTCCTATTGCTGCTAATAAATGACCATAAACTTCGGTGGCTTTTAACAATACAAATTTGTTATTTCATAGTTTATGTGGATCAGAAGTCTGGGACTGGGGTTGCTGGGTCCAGTGCTGAGGTGCTCAGTTTGAATTCAAGGTAGCAAGCAGGCAGTGATTTCATCTGAGACTTAGGTCCTCTTCTAAACTCACAGGTTGTTGGTGGAATTTGTTTTACTGTGGTTGTATGACTGAGGCCCTGATTCCTTGCTAGCTGTCCGCTGAGGGCCACTCTTGGTTTCTAGAGTCTTCCCTTAGGTTCTTGCATTGGGAGGCCCTCTTTTGCAGCATGACTGTTTTCTTCTGGGTCTATAGGAGAGAAATTCTCTGACATCTCACCTGTGAAAGGGCTCATCTGATTAGGTCAAGCTCACACTGAAGTGATCTGGAATAACTACAAATCTATTGATAAATTACCTAATCTCATCATATTCACTGGTCCTGCTCATGCTCAAGGGGAGGAAATTATAGAGGGTCTGTATACCAAGAAACATCTATCTGGGAGACAGTCTTAGAATTCTACCTAACACAATTTTCACAAATTCATTTTGCAGATTATATATCTCCATATTCATAAGAATAATTGCAAATATCTCAGAAGGACAGAAATTCCAAGTAAATTTTTTGCTACATAATGTATCATAGTAACCATAAATTATGACTTTACATAGATAAAGTTTAAGATTTTTAATAATAATCACAATGTCTGAATATATTTGTACAGAAATTTAACTGATCAATGCATGATGTATATTCTAGATTAAACCAAACACATGAAAGGTGAAATGCAAGGTATTAGCTACATATTTCCATTTTTCCCATGATCTGAGAAATCCTGTATTACTCATTATTATTTTTAGCAGTGAAAATCTTAAACACAAGTATCAGCTTTATGACTATGAATATATAAGCAATCACTACATATTGTTTGTTTGTAAGCATGTTTATCTAGGGCAAATGGTAAATGTGTACATAGTTTTAAGTTCAAAGAGTAAGGAAAAAACTAGAAGTTTGACTCAGAGTCAAGTCCTTAATCAAAGTATGGTGCATACTTGCATTAACTCATACTAGATTTGGTTTGAATGCATAGGCTTTTGTTCTCTCATTTGCACATGCTTGAAGTGAAAGAACTAACATGGTAATTTTTAGAGTACATCATGACCTAAAAGAAATGTTTTGTATTTCAATGTCTTTTATGGCACTACTCAAATAGCATTTATCAAAATGAACAATATTTTAAACTAATAAGCCTCATGGAATAAATATGCCCCTCCTACAGTTCATCAGCAGTGTCTATCTACCTCATTGTGATGGATTCTAAAACAGCAATGTATGAAATACAAGCTTTCCTCTTTCGTAAGTGTCTTCTTAAGAAAATGAGAAGGAAGAAGTGATTATTAACTATGTCCTTCAAAAAAACAAAGCAGCCAGTTTGTTGTTTTCAAATGGGTAAAGGAAATTAATTAGCATTTTTAAAATAGGCAAGTAGTTATCTTGGAATGGAATTCAGGTATGTGAAAACAGTCCTGAACTGCCATATAATTTCTTTTAGCAGTATGGAATGGGGGTGTTTCTGTGTGTATCTATTCTTTATGGAATAATTTAAATTCTGCCTGGCTTAATGTACTATGCCTATTCACAGAGACTGATGAAAGAAGTTTTATGTAAAAGTTTGATACCATAGTTATTGCTAAAATGCTACATGGTTGCTCTAAATTAATGATATTTGAACATTTCCCTCAGTAATTTTACTTTGCAACTGAGAGGAAGATACATTTTAGGAGTGTACTTTTTTTTATTCCTTTAAACTAAATGCTCCTTATAATACAAAACAGTACTCAGTGATCCATGCAGGCTTCCATTTATAATATTAATAGAAGACATGTTCCATGCTAATCCATCTCATTAATATTAAAGAAAGGACTCCAAGACAGACTGGTGAGCACTTAATCATTTGCAATTAGCACCTAACTGTTAATTCTATGGGGGGCTCTTAGGGAGAGAAGCAGAAGAAGTAGCTCCTGTTTGCTAAATGTTAGTTGATTTAACTTAGAGTATTTAATTCTAGGAAAACTCAGTAATTAGAACAATTCATGTAGTAGACATTTTAATTGATCCTTTAAAAATAAAAGAGTCCCCAACTGAGAGCAACCACAAGATATACATTTTGGAGATGTCCACGACAGAGCCATTTTGCTAATTTATTTTGTTAGGTTCTGTGTACTTCTAGGCCAATGGATTTGGCATCAGAGGAGAGGTGAAAAAACTTCCAGCTCAGGCTACCTCAACACAGAGCCCAAAATCTAATTAGCAGAATAGGCAGGTTGTCTGGTTTGGCTCCAGCTAGAGCAGCTTGTTTCTTCCATGTCAACTCAACCTGAAAAAAAGAATGCCTGTGAGGTTCCTACTTTAAGACGAAAAAGAATGTCAAGACCCAGAATAAGAGCTCTATGCCAATATCTTCGAGCAAAACCAAGCTTCCCACTGTGGTGCAGCCTCTGTGCTTTCCTTCTACATTTATCCTGCCATCTAACTGGCTCTCTCTCCCAGCTCTGAAATCTGCTTGTATAGGGGCAGATCTTATTATCAGTCATTTGCTGAAAACTTCTTGGAGGAAATCAAAGGCTTTGGGAGAATGTGTTACAGAGCACCAAAGGGAATTTGCCCAGGGGGAAGCCATGCTTTAAGAGAAGGAATTTGTTTGCACCATCTTATTGACACAATTCTTTTTTTTTTTTTGAGGCTAGTATTTATTTTTTTGGTATCGTTAATGTACAATCACTTGAAAAACATTATGGTTACTAGACCCCCTATTATCAAGTCCCCCCCCGCAATATACACCATTACAGGCCCTGTCCATCAGCATAGTATGATGCTATAGAATCATTACTTGTCTTCTCTATAAATACAGCCTTTTCCATGTCCCCAGCCACTACATTACATGTGCTAATTGTAATGCCCCTTTTCCCCCCTTATGCCTCCCTTCCCATCCATCCCCCCCAGCACCTTTCCCTTTGGTAACTGTTAATCCATTCTTGGGATCTGTGAGTCTGCTGCTGTTTTGTTCCTTCAGTTTTTACATTGTTCTTATACTCCACAGATGAGTGAAATCATTTGATACTTGTTTTTCTCCATCTGGTTTATTTCACTGAGCATAATGCCCTCTAGCTCCATCCATGTTGTTGCAAATGGTAGGATTTGTTTTCTTCTTATGGCTGAATAATATTCCATTGTGTATATGTACCACCTCTTCTTTATCCATTCATCTACTGATGGACACTTAGGTTGCTTCCATTTCTTGACTATTGTAAATAGTGCTATGATAAATATAGGGGTGCATATTTATTTTTCAAACTGGGCTGCTGCATTCTTAGGGTAAATTCCTAGGAGTGGAATTCCTGGGTCAAATGGTATTTCCATTTTGAGTTTTTTGAGGAACCTCCATACTGCTTTTCACAATGGTTGAACTAATTTACATTCCCACCAGCTGTGTAGGAGGGTTCCGATTTCTCCACATCCTTGCCAACATTTGTTGTTGTTTGTGTTTTGGATGTTGGCCATCCTAACTGGTGTGAGATGATATCTCATTGTGGTTTTAATTTCCATTTCTCAGATGATTAGCGATGTGGAGCATCTTTTCATGTGTCTGTTGGCCATCTGAATTTCTTCTTTGGAGAAGTGTCTGTTTAGCTCCTCTGCCCATTTTTTAATTGGCTTATTTGCTTTTTGTTTGTTGAGGTGCATGAGCTCTTTATATATTTTGCATGTCAACCCCTTATCAGATATGTCAGTTATGAATATACTCTCCCATACTGTAGGATGTCTTTTTGTTCTACTGATGGTGTCCTTTGCTGTACAGAAGCTTTTTAGTTTGATATAGTCCCACTTGTCCATTTTTGCTTTTGTTTCCCTTGCCCAGGCAAATATGTTCATGAAGAAGTTGGTCATGTTTATGTACAAGAGATTTTGCCTACATTTTTTTCTAAGAGGTTTATGGTTTCATGACTTACATTCAGGTCTTTGAAACATTTTGGGTTTACTTTTGTGTATGGGGTTAGATAGTAATCCAGTTTCATTCTCTTGAATGTAGCTGTCCTGTTTTGTCAACACCAGCTTTGAAGAGGCTATCATTTCCCCATTGTATATCCATGGCTCCTTTATCATATATTAATTGACCGCATATGCTTGGGTTTATATCTGGGCTCTCTAGTCTGTTCCATTGTTCTATAGGCCTGTTCTTGTGCCAGTACCAAATGGTCGTGATTACTGTGGCTTTGTACTAGAGCTTGAAGTCAGGGAGCGTAATTCCCCCAGCTTTATTCATCCTCCTCAGGGTAGCTTTGACTATTTGGGGTCTTTTGTCATTCCATGTGAATTTTAGAACTATTTGCTCAAGTTCATTGAAGAATGCTATTGCTATGTTGATAGGGATTGCATTGAATCTGTAAATTGCTTTAGGTAGGATGGCCATTTTGACAATATTAATTCCTCCTACCCAAGATCATGAGATGGCTTTCCATTTATTAGTGTCCTTTTTAATTTCTCTTAGGAGTGTCTTCTAGTTTTCAGACTACAGGTCTTTCACTTCCTTGGTTAGGTTTATTCCTAGGTATTTTATTCTTTTAGATGCAATTGTGAATACAATTGTTTACCTCATTTCTCTTGCTCCTAGTTCATCATTAGTGTACAGGAATGCAACATATTTATGTGTATCAATTTTGTATCCCGCAGCTTTGCTGAATTCAGATATTAGACCTAGTAATTTTGGAGTGGATTCTTTAGGGTTTTTTATGTACACTATCATGTCATCTGCAAACAGGGATGGTTTGACTTCTTCTTTACCAGTCTGGATGCCTCTTATTTTTTTGTGTTGTCTGATAGCCTTGGCTAGGACGTCCAGAACTATGTGGAATAAAAGTAGGGAGAGTGGGCGTCCTTGTCTTGTTTCCAATCGTAAAGCAAAAGCTTTCAGCTTCTTGCTGTTAAGCATAATGTTGGCTGTGGGTTTGTCATATATGGTCTTTATTATGTTGAGGTACTTGCCCTCTATACCCATTTTGTTGAGAGTTTTTATCATGAATGGATGTTGAATTTTGTCAAATGCTTTTTCAACATCTATGGAGATGAGCATGTGGTTTTTGTCCTACTTTTTGTTGATGTGGTGGATGATGTTGATGGATTTTCAAATGTTGTACCATCCTTGCATCACTGGGATGAATCCCACTTGATCATGATGGATGATCTTTTCGGTGTATTTTTGAATTTGGTTTGCTAATATTTTGTTGGGTATTTTTGCATCTATGTTCATCAGGGATATTGATCTGTAATTTTCTTATTTTGTGGTGCCTTTGCCTGGTTTTGGTTGAGTGATTTTGGTCTCATAGAATGAGTTGGGCAGTATTCCCTCCTCTTCTAGTTTTTGGAAAACTTTAAGGAAGATGGGTATTAGGTCTTCACTAAATGTTTAAAAAATTCAGCAGTGAAAACATCTGGTACAGTGTTTTGTTGTTAAGTAGGTTTTTGATTACCAATTCAATTCCTTGCTGGTAATTGGTCTATTCAGTTTTTCTGTGTCTTCCTGGGTCAGCCTTGGAAGGTTGTATTTTTCTAGAATATGTTCCATTTCTTCTAGGTTATCCAGTTTGTTACCATATAATTTTTCATAGTATTCTCTCATGATCTTTGTATTTCTGTGGTGTCCATAGTAACCTTTCCTTTCTTATTTCTGATTCTGTTTATGTGAGTAGCCTCTCTTTTTTTTCTTGTTAAGTCTGGCTAACGGTTTATGTATTTTGTTTATTTTCTCAAAGAAGCAGCTCCTGCATTGGTTGATTCTTTCTATTGTTTTATTCTTCTCAATTTTATTTATTTATGTTTTAATCTTTATTATGTCTCTCCTTCTACTGACTTTGGGCCTCATTTGTTCTTCTTTTCTAGTTTCATTAATTGTCAGTTTAGACTGTTCATTTCAGATTGTTCTTTCCTGAGGTAGTCCTGCATTGCAATATATTTCCCTCTTAGCACGGCCTTCTCTGTGTCCCACAGATTTAGTGGTATTGAATTATTGTTGTCATTCGACTCCACATATTGCTTGAACTCTGTTTTTATTTGGTCACTCATCCATTGA
>JAVSCE010020115.1:0-52978 GCA_032199065.1 Smutsia gigantea | reverse complement strand
GGAAAGAATATTTCTCTGTTGTATATATTGCTAAATAATGCAATGTATGCTATATAATATATATGTATTATTATGTACTAATTCAAAGACCTTGAAAGAGCATATTGCTTTATAGAGACTGAATAGATTGAAGCTATGTAGTTACAGCCTATAAAGCATACCATTATCTCTTTTGCCACAATTTAACTGCAAGACTATCTAGTGCCAATAGGCATTTTCAACTGAAGATTAATAGCCATGAGAGATGTAAATACAGTAGAGTGTTACACTAGTGTGCATATAAAGCACTTTAATTACATAGGTAATTAACACTTCCATTGTTCCTCTCATTATCATTTTGTTCCAGTTGAAATGCTTGTTAGCAACCTACACTATTGAAGGAACAGATAGCCTGTCATTACAGCAGTTGACACAAGGCAGCCTTCAAGTATGTGACACTAATTAAATTAAAACTTCAAATTACAAATAGACTTTTTTTTTGTATCCTTAATCTACAATTACATGTGACAAATAGACTTCTTATAACTAATGATGAATGACCATATTCACACACAGACACAAAAATGCTCACTTCTTTATTCGAGTCATTAAGTCCTGCTTTTAATATGTTGTATTAAATCATAAAGAAATCCATTAACAAAGCTCTTATGTCTGTCTTTCCAAAGGGAAAGAATATTAACATTTTGAGACTCTTCTGCAAACTAAGGGAATTATTTTCTCGCTATAATCACAATGACAAATGATTACAAATTTCTATCATCAGCATAACTAGGAACGTCAACCTTTGCAAGCTGCTAGGTTATGAGGTAGTCTTTAGCAGGCAGAGCAATATTCTAGAAGTTTGAAAATCAGTGTTCTCTTCTAGCTAAGGGCAGTTGTTGGTCCACAGAGAGTGCTCAGTGAATAGTATTGGTATATTATTACATACTTAGCTGTTCTTGGAAGGGTTCACTGAGTGTTAGCACCATGAACATACTCTGAACTGCAGTTAAACAGCGCTAGGTACTTAGGGAATCTGGTAGGATGCTCAGGAAAGGCTTCATGGGAGTACATCGCTTGGATATGATTAGAACATTCAGAAATGCAGGTGAGTTCTTTAGGAATTAACCCGCTTAACAATCTTGAATGAGATTGGCCTACAAAGCCGAATGTTACTAATTCTCATAAATGTAATACAGACAAGATTATGTGCATCAGCTGATTTGCATATATTCTCCATTTAAAAAAACTCCATAACTAGAAGAACTAAGATATAATGACAATTTTGCTTGGCGATGACAGAATACTAATATTAATTCGTTTATATTAAGGATAGGCATTGAAGAATTTTAATGGTTCTTGTTACAAAGTTGTGAAGCCTACTGCAATATTTTTCAAGATTTCAGTTTACTGTCAACCTGTCACAGATACGGAACCCACTTTGATCAGTATGTATAATGTATTTTTGTTATATGCTGTGGTGAGTGAGTATACATACTATTAGAGCAAAGTATGTCAGAAATATATTTGAGCTGAACAAACATTGAAACATGTTACTCACTTTGAGAAAAAAAGAGGCCTAACATAACATCAAGATAGGAGAAGAAAAGAGTTCATTGAATTCGTATTTTCCAGTGTGTCTGTGAGCATGGTTAAAGAGAAAGAGCAGGGTTGAAATGGAAGTGAAAGGATAAGTGATAGACATTGGAGGTTTGATAGACACTGAGAGTAATTGCTATACTGCATTAGTAAAATAGTAGTAATTTATTATTATTGTTGGGGGATAGAGAGTGGGGTTAAGAGAGAATAAAAAGAGTATTCTTCTCAAACATGACAACAAATAATTCCATTAGTCAAAATTGTGACACTAATACAAGTAATTTTAAACCTTTGGTTTAATGCCGCATTGTGCAATAACACTTTCTGTTATGAGGGAAATGTTCTGTATCTGCACTGTCCAATATATTAACCATTGGATATAATTGACTATTGATCATTTGAAATGTGGCTGTTGGACTGAAGCTCTAAATCTTTAATTTTACTTCACGTTAATTAGTTTTAAATAGCCACATGTGGCTAGTAGCTACCTTATTTGTCTGCACAGATCCAGCATCCATCTCCACGTTAGGGACTCAATACCATGGGTTTCAGAGTGTTCTTCATCTACTGCTGATAACAGTACAGACAGATTATTGCTCCTGGGGCATCCATTTTACAGATTTCCTGCCAACTGTTTCCCATTGCTAACACATTGTTTTGAAGACAAATTGCAAACAGTACACTTGGTTAGTAACTTGGATTTCTTACCTGTTTGTCTCCTGTTTGGAATTCCCATTTTTAAATTACCACTTACTGTGACTTATTTATAAACATAAGCGATTTAATCAATTAGTGTGAGAGTATGTATTTTATAGAGTCATTTCTCACAGAATAAACTTATCTTTTACTGGGATCTAACTACCAGCCAGAGCTATAAATCAATTACATGCTAAATAAAAACTAGCTGAAATCATATGTTAATATTTAATGATGGCTGAATATTTCACCTCCTGTGCTAGCCACTAGTGATCCAAAATGATTGAGCACGGCACCTGCCTTTGAGGAACTTACAGTCTTTAAATGCCACAGCACTGTAAATAAGCTGATTCATTTTCCGAAGGAGACTTAATTAATATAAGGCCCATGGGGAAACATCATCTACAATAAATATGAGTTTGCCAGCAAGCAGAAAATATTTATCATACAGTATCCTTCCTTTGGACATTCCGATCACCAGTGTCATGATTAATTTATTAGTTACTACTTGGCATTGGCAGAAATCCAATAGCCTAAATTGTTTCCAAGGTAGTTTTGGAGCTGATGACCTGATAAAAATAAATAAATAAATAAAATTCTAATTTATTCCTATGTACCCGTGGAATAAGTACTTAGTGTTAGGATATGACAGAATGCCTCAGTATATTGAACAGCACTGTATTTTGGTTATTAGGTGTCTCTCTTTACAAAACTTTCAACAAGGCAAAATTTTGCTTTATAGTATTCTCTCTCTTTTGCTCCTTATACCCTTGACATGCCCAGTTCTCCAACTCTATGTGTTACTTGGAGGAAGAAAAGCAAGTGAAAGAACTCATTCATATTGTGGTATGTGATATGTGAATGTTATATTTTAGAGGAGGTATAGAGTACGGATTTCACTTAATAAGTATGGGAGGGAGTTGGGGAAGAGAGTTTACCTGGCACAATGCAAATCACAAAAAAATGGAAGAGGATATAATTTTGAATCAAGCCGGTATTCAGTGTGCTATTAATGCTGTCCACATACAGGTAGAATTTTCACAAATAAATTGTGTTGTCATTATTTTAACTATCAAAAATATGCCAGGTTTAAATTCAAACTTGGCAATCAGTTGTTAAATTTCGTATTTCTTGGACATTCAAGATGGCAGCATGAGAGGTGACATGGAGAACTCCTCCCAAAACCAAAAATAGTATGAAAATATAGTTAAATAATACAACTAATCCTAAAACAGCAACAAGAAAGAAAGCTGAACCAGACTGCATACAGACCTCACGAACAGAGCAGACCTCTCGAAACAGGGTAATGTAGGAAAGGCTTAATCCGGTGGGACCTAGGCCCTTCCCCCACCCCAACTCACCAGTGGGAGGAAGAGAAATGGAGAAGGGAGGGGGTGGAAGCTTGGGACTGCTGAGTGCCTAGCCCGGGAGATCTGCTTTGTGAGCAGAAGCCTATATGGTGTGGTGCTCTGGACACTGGGGAGCTCGGATGGGTGGAGTGCTTGGGAGACCTATATTCCGGCCATTTGTGGAGGGGGGGATCCACACTGGGCTGCTCTGTGCCAGAGGAAGGCTGGGCAGTCTGAGAGGCTTCCTAGCAGTGACAGGGCTGCTGAAGTGATGGGGTTTGCATGGAGCTTGCTGCACGGGAGAAGGGAGAGCTGGAAAAGGTTGCATGGGCATGCTCTGCCCAGCTGCTTGGGAACTTTGGAGAGCTTCAGGTGCTCCATCTCACTGGCTGCCTACTCAGCTCCGAGGCCCCCCACTGTGATACCCAGCTGGCTGCACCGTCCTCCTAGCCTGCCAGCACTGGTTCACAAACTGGCTGTCAATGTGCTGGCGTCAAGACAGCCAGAGGGAGGCCTCGCCTACAACAGCTAGAGAAGCATAGCACAGAGGCTTACAAGTGTGTGTTTGGCCTACTGGCTCTGCCACTGGAGACAGGAATCAGGAAACATATCTTTTCTCCCCCCAGGCACAAGCTCCGCTCCCCTTTGACCCCCAACCTCACTCTAGGGTTGAGCAGCTCCAGACACTGGAGTTTCTGCACACTAGTGGGTAGCACACAGAAGTATGAAAGATCAAAAGAACATGGTTCAGACCAAAATGTCACAAATCCCAGAAAAAGAGCCAAATGAAAATGAACTCACCAATCTTCCTGAAAAAGAGTTCAAAATAAAACTTATAAACATGCTTATGGAGGTACAGAAAAATATTCAAGAACTCAGGAATGAATTTAAGTCAGAGATTCAATTATTAAGAAATTCCATATCTGAAATGAAACATACCATGGAGGGATTTAAAAGCAGATTAGATGTACTAGAAGAGATGGTAAATGGAATAGAAATTAGAGAAGAGGAACACAAAGAAGCTGAGGCACAGAGAGAAAAAAGAATCTCTAAGAATGAAAAAATATTGAGAACTGTGTGACCAATCCAAACGGAACAATATTCGCATTATAGGGGTACCAGAAGAAGAAGAGAGAGAAAAAGGGATAGAAAGTGTCATTGAGGAGGTAATTGCTGAAAACTTCCCCAGTCTGGGGAAGGAGATAGTCCCTCAAGCCATGGAAGTGCACAGATCTCCCAACACAAGGGACCCAAGGAAGACAATATCAAGACATATAGTAAATAAAATGTCAAAGATCAAGGATAAAGACAGACTTTTAAAAGCAGCTAGAGAGAGAAAAAAGATCACATACAAAGGAACACCCATCAGGCTATCATCAGACTTCTCAACAGAACCCTTACAGGCCAGAAGGGAGTAGCATGATATATTTAATGCAACAAAGCAGAAGGGCCTTGAACTAAGAAAACTCTACTTGGCAAGGTGATCATTTAAATTTGAAGGAGGGAGTAAACAGTTTTCAGATAAGCAAAAGCTGAGAGAATTTACCTCCCACAAACCAACTCTACAGTGCATTTTGGAGGGACTCCTATCGATAAAAGTATTCCTAAGGCAAAACAGATGACACCCAAGGAATAGACAAAGAGTACAGAATATGATTCATAACATACAAATAAGGAGGAGGAAGAAAAAGGAAGAAAAAAAAAGAACCTTCAGGTGTGTATGTAATAGCATAGGAAGTGAGTTAAATTAGACTGTTAGATAGTAAAAGAATTACCCTTGAACCTTTGGTAACCATGAGTCTAAAGCCTACAATGGCAATAAGTACATACCTATCGATAATCACCCTAATTGTAAATGGTCTGAATGCACCAATCAAAAGAGAAAGAGTTACTGAATGGATAAATAAACAAGACCCATCTATATGCTACCTACAAGAGACTCAATTCAAACCCAAAGACATACTCAGACTGAAAGTAAAGGGATGGAAAAAGATATTTCATGCAACTAATAGTGAGGAAAAAGCAGGAGTTACAGTACTTGTATCAGAAAAAATAGACTTCAAAACAAAGGAAGTCACAAGAGACAAAGAGGGACATGACATAATGATAAAAGGGTCAGTCCAACAAGAGTATATAACTATTATAAATATCTATGCACACAACGCAGGATCACCTTCATATGTGAAACAGGTACTAACAGAATTAAAGGGGGAAATAGAATGCAAATCATTCATTTTAGGAGACTTAAACATCCACTCACTCCAAGGACAGATCAACCAGACAGAAAATAAGTAAAGAGACAGAGGCACTGAACAATATATTAGAACAGATGGATCTAACGGATATCTACAGAACCCTCCATCCAAAAGCAACAGGATACACATTCTTCTCAAGTGCACATGGAACATTTTCAAGAATAGATCATATATTAGGCCACAAAAAGTACCTCAGTAAATTCAAAAAGACTGAAATTGTATCAACCAGCTTCTCAGATCACAAAGGTATGAAACCAGAAATAATTTACACAAAGAAAACGAAAAAGCCCACAAACACATGGAGGCTTAATACATGCTACTAAATAATCAATGGATCAGTGATCAAATAAAAACAGAGATCAAGCAATATATGGAGACAAATAACAACAATAATTCAATAATTCAACACCACAAAATCTGTGGGATGCAGCAAAGGCTGTGCTAAGAGGGAAATATATTGCAATACAGGCCTAGCTCAGGAAAGAAGAACAATCCCAAAAGAACAGTCTAAACTCACAATTAATGAAACTAGAAAAGGAAGAACAAATGAGGCCCAAAGTCAGTAGAAGAAGGGACATAATAAAGATTAAATCAGAAATAAATATAATTGAGAAAAATAAAACAATAGAATCAATGAAAGCAGGAGCTGTTTTTTTGAGAAAATAAATAAAATAGATAAACCCCTATTGAGACTTATCAAGAAAAAAAGAGAGTCTACACATGCAAAAAGATTCAGAAATGAGAAAGGAAAAATCACTATGGACACCACAGAAATGCAAAGAATTATGAGAGAATACTATGAAAAATTATATGCTAACAAACTGGATAACCTAGAAGAAATGGACAACTTTCAAAAAAATACAGTCTACCAAGGCTGACCCATGAAGAAACAGAAAATCTGAATAGACCAATTACAAACAAGGAAATTCATTTGGTAATCAAAAAAGTACCTAAGAACAAAACCCTGTACCAGATGGTTTCACTGCTGAATTTTATCAAACATTTAGTGAAGACCTAATACCCATCCTCCTTAAAGTTTTCCAAAAAGTAGAAGAGGAGGGAATACTCCCAAACTCATTCTACGAGGCCAACATCACTCTAATACCAAAACCAGGCAAAGACACCACAAAAAAAGAAAATTACAGACCAATATCCCTGATGAACATACATGCAAAAATACTCAACAAAATATTAGGAAACCAAATTCAAAAATACATCAAAAGGATCATCCATCATGATCAGTTGGGGTTTTTCCCAGGGATGCAAGGTGGTACAACATTCGAAAATACATCAACATCATCCACTACATCAACAAAAATAAGGACAAAAACCACATGATCATCTCCATAGATGCTGAAAAATCATTCAAAAAAATGCAACATCCATTTGTGATAAAAACTCTCAACAAAATGGATACAGAAGGCAAGTTTCTCAACATAATAAAGACCATATATGACAAACCCACAGCCGAAATTATACTTAACAGCGAGAAGCTGAATGCTTTTCCTTTAAGATTGGGATCAAGACAAGGATGACCACTCTCCCCTCTTTTATTCAACATAGTTCTAGAGGTCCTAGCCACGGCAATCAGACAACACAAAGATATAAAAGGCATCCAGATTGGCAAGGAAGAAGTCAAACTGTCCCTGTTTGCAGATGACATGATATTGTGCATAAAAAATCCTAAAGAATCCACTCCAAAACTACTAGATCTAATATCTGAGTTTAGCAAAGTTGTGGGATACAAAATTAATACCCAGAAATCTTTTGCACTCCTGTATGGTAACGGTAAACTAGCAGAAAGAGAAATCAGGAAAACAATTCCATTTACAATCACATCAACAAGAATAAAATACCTAGGAAGAAACCTAAGCAAGGTAGTGAAAGACCTATACCCTGAAAACTACAGGACACTCTTAAAAGAAATTAAAGAGGACACTAATAAGTGGAAATTCATCCCATTTTCTTGGCTAGGAAGAATTAAATATTTTCAAAATGGCCATCCTGCCTAAAGCAATCTACAGATTCAATGCTATCCCTATCAAAATACCTACAGCATTCTTCAATGAACTAGAGCAAATAGTTCTAAAATTCATATGGAATGACAAATGACCCCGAATAGCCAAAGCTATCCTGAGGAGGAAGAATAAAATGGGGTATTATGCTCCCTGACTTCAAGCTCTACTACAGAGCCACAGTAATCTAGATAATTTGGTACGGGCACAAGAACAGACCCAAAGACCAGTGCAGCACAATAGAGAGTCCAGATATTAACTCAAGTATATATGGTCAATTAATATATGATAAAGGAGCAATGGATATACAATGGGGAAATGACAGCCTCTTCAGCAGCTGGTGTTGGCAAAACTGGACAGCTACATGTAAGAGAATGAAACTGGATTACTGTCTAACCCCATACACAAAAGTAAACCTGAATGTAAGTCATGAAACCATAAAACTCTTAGAAAAAAACATAGGCAAAAATCTCTTGGACATAAACATGAGCGACTTCTTCATGAACATATCTCCCCAGGCAAGGGAAAGAAAAGCAAAAATGAACAAGCAGCACTGTATCAAACTAAAAAGCTTCTTTACAGCAAAGGACACTATCATAGAACAAAAAGACATCCTACAGTATGGGAGAATATATTTGTAAATGCATATCCAGTAAGTGGTTGACATCCAAAACATATAAAGAGCTCATGCACCTCAACAAACAAAAAGCAAATAAGCCAATTAAAAAATGGGCACAGGAGCTGAACAGACACTTTTCGAAAGAAGAAATTCAGAAGGCCAACAGGAACATGAGAAGATGCTCCACATCGCTAATCATCAGAGAAATGCAGATTAAAACCACAGTGAGATATCACTTCACACCAGTTAGGATGGCCACCATCCAAAAGACAAACAACAACAAATGTTGGCAAGGATGTGGAGAAAGGGGAACCCTCCTACACTGCTGGTAGGAATCTAAATTAGTTCAACCGTTGTTGAGAGCAGTATGGTGATTTGTCAAAAAACTAAAAATAAAAATACCATTTGACCCAGGAATTCCACTCCTAGGAATTTACTCCAAGAATGCAGCAGTGCAGTTTGAAAAAGACATATGTACCCCTATGTTTATCGCAGCACTATTTACAGTAGTCAAGAAATAGATGCAACCTAAGTATCCGTAGATGAATGGATAAAGATGTGGTACCTATACACAATGGAATATTATTCAGCCCTAAGAGGAAAACAAATCCTACCATTTGCAACAACATGGATGGAGCTAGAGGGTATTATGATCAGTGAAATAAGCCACGTGGAGAAAGACAAGTATCAAATGATTTCACTCATCTGTGGAGTATAAGAACAAAGGAAAAACTGAAGGAACAAAACAGCAGCAGACTCACAGAACCCAAGAATGGACTAATAGTTACCAAAGGGAAATGTACTGGGGAAGATGGGTGTGAAGGGAGGGATAAGGGGGAAAAAGGGGCATTATGATTAGCACACATAATATAGCAGGGTCGGGCACATGAGAAAGGCAGTATTTACAGCGAAGACAATTATTCTATAGCATCTTACTACATTGATGGACAGTGACTGTAATGGTGATGTGGGGGGTACTTGATAATAGGGTGTCTAGTAAGCATAATGTTCAAGTGATTGTACATTAACAATACCAAAATAAAAAATAAAATAAATAAAAAAAAATAGAATGCTAAAAAAATAAAAATGTATTTCATATTTCTTATGTCACCACGTGTTGGTAGTAAGTTGAATATCAGTAGCTAGGGAAAACTTGTGTCCAGTTTTCCAAACTAGAGGGAAAAAAATTGTGTGCGTGTGTGTGTGTGTGTGTGTTTGGTTTTATAATAATGTGAACAAATTTTTTCTCTTTGAGATAAAGCTATGATTACTATTCTTCTATTTATATGTATTTAAAGATTTGGGTTCAGCTAAATCAAATGGGTGAGTTCAGTTTATTTTTATACTACTATTAATAAGGAACAGAATATTCTTACCAATTTAAACACTGGTTTTCAAGTTAAGTTGAACATGGTCACAGCTTTATGACTTTGAAATTTCACTCCCCTATATGTCCTATTTTTTGATAATGTAAAATATTTTCTCATAGGCAAATTTTTTCTGAATAGTAATACTTTGGGTATCTTAACTTATTATCTCCTCCTGTATATATATTGCCATAAGAAATAACATTTTCTATTAAATGAAATAATTTGGTTAGTTATCAAACATGCTGGACTATTTTGATGAAAAAAAATAGAAGTTAAAACAGAAATATTAAAGAAAAACAAATAGTTAAAACTTAGGAGATTTCCCCCATTTAGTTCAAGGTAACCAATATTAGAATATCAGCCTCATACCAAATACAATTAAACTACTTGTCTTCCCATTGGGGAGAATCTAGAAATATTCTCTTGCCTCCATTTTCCATTACTTTAGAAGGACATTGATTCCTATAAAACATTTGAAAATATATCCCCAAATTAGTATTTTATTTTGTAAAGATATGGACTGTTTTAAATGAACTTCCTCACTAAGTAGATCTACTATTTGCCTAGTCTAATTAAACCTTAAATTTGCTTGGTGTAGTTGATATTAAAAAGTATTTCACATCTATTACTACATTTTTATCCTCACGTGTTAGTCTGTGAGGTTAGACTGGTGCCCGTCTGTCCTTACTTTGCCAACATTTAACAGATGGTAGAATCAGACATTGGTTGTTTAAATGACTTTTTTAGTCAGATAGTTGGGGAGTGCCAGAGACAAGCCTTGGCATCTCACTCCAGATCTGTAGCTATTTCTACCAGAGCATAAGTTGGAGAATTTGTAAGTTTCAGGTACAAAGTTTTTTTTTTTAATTGTAACTTTGTATTTCATGAGGTATGCAGATATTTCTTTTAACTCTTTGTCATGACTTCATATTGGTAGATCCCATATGATTGCTGTTTACAGTGCATCATTTCATGTGCGTAGAACAGCTTACCACAATTCCAAGGCTACCTTTACAGAAAATAATCTTAAGTTACTAGGACAAAAACTTCCACAGCAATAAAAAAAAGTTGAAACTTCATGCCTCCAATTTAGATTATGTGGTAAATTCAAAGTCTAAATTCACTGTAATGTAACATATTACATATGAGCCAGAATTAATAACAACTGCTTAATTGGTTGCTGGAAGCTATTTACAGGCCACTGCATTTTTTTGTCCATGTGGTGTATTATGGTTTCACTTCGCAGTGCTCAAAATTCATGGAAAAAATGTTATTAAACTTTAACTCTCTAGATTCTTTTATTATAAGACTCATGGAGTCAGTTTATGATATTCATATTACTGTGTTATACCATATCTACCTATTTTCTATCTTGAATTTACCAGTTCATTATAGATAAAAATAAAACATGAAATATAAAATTTATGAACTTGCCACAATTCATCAAAATCAAAGAAAATGAAAGTTTCTGAAATGAGAAAGGGAAGTTTTTCTATGGAAATACGGGTTATCATCATTATTGGCCAACTTGGTGAGAAGCCATATTATGCTTAAGAGATTTATTAGGAAACATGTTTTTTAGTTATTTGAAAATGACAGTCTGATTTGGAATGAGTGGTTAAATTATTTTACGTAAGTAGTATCATCTGCAAGAAATGGCAAAGAGAAAGGTAAACAATGTGAAAACTGAAGGATACATGAAGAAAATAGAGGATCTCAGAAGCCTCTTATTGGAAGGAACTTCAGTAGCCATCTTGTTCATTTCTAAACTAATAGAAGAATCACCTACATTTAGACCATCCCTTCTGCTTGAATTTGTCAAGAAACAGTAAGTTCCTTTCCATGAGGTGATCTATGCCTTTGTAATATAGATCTAATTGTTCACAAGTCTGTTTTTATATGTGTCAAAAACATTGTAGAGGAACACTGGCCTAAGCCCTCTTCTATTGAGAATCCTTCATATAATCATAATCTTCCTTCAAATATAATCCTTGTGACAACAATCTTCCTTCTCTGGTTTTTATACTCCAGTCAAATTTTTCTCAAATTTTAACCATTGACTTAAAAGCCTAATTCCCAAACTCTACTCATTTTATTTCCCTTTTAATGGAATGAAAAAATATTTTTTGTTTTTGTTTTTTAATATGGTACGGAGTATTCTAAAGGTATTGTGAAGAAAGCGTAGTTTTATCTTTCTTAGTAATGAAAAAAATAAAAATCTTATATAAAAATTTATATCTATTAAGGCAACCCGATGCTGAGTATGAAAACAAATCTTGTATATATTTTTTTTATTCCAGATTGGAACTTTACATTATTCTTTGTTAATTTTCCTGTTTTTTCTTGCCAATAATTACAGCTTAAAACTAATTTATTGTAGTATCCGAGATATTAGCTATATTCCCAAGACTCATTCTTTTTCGCAATTTAAAAAATGTGACATCTGGGTCCTCATTTAAATTATTGGTTGTCATGACATGTTGCACAGAGTCCAACCCATAACTTTCTCCAAAATAGCATTAAGAAACTTATATTAGGCCTTCCATTTACAATCACATAGATGGGCCTCGAGGGCATTATGCTCAGTGAAATAAGTTGGACAAAATAAGACAATACTGTATGAGCTCACTTACATAGGAAATGTAAAAAAAAAACAACGAACGCAAAGAAACAGAACAGATGGGTGGTGCTAGAGGCACGGATTGTGGGGTGGAGGAAATTTTTGAAAGCGGTCAAAGAGCACAGACTTCCAGTATGTGAACACATAGTTGGGATCAGTACTACAGGGAGGAAGAGATCCTACCCTGCGCACATAATTTCATAGATAGTAGATCATTGTGGGTAACTGTGTGATCTTGAAGCCAAAATGCTTGAGTTTGATTCCTGATTCCACAAAATAACAGCTGTGACTTTGGACAAGTTATTTAACTTCTGAGTTTCTGTTTCTGACCTATAAAACAGGTATAATAAGTGTACCCCATGAGATTGGCCAGAAGACTGTGTCATTTAATTTTTGAGAGCTTTAGATACTGACTGGTATATGAGAAGCATTAGAAAAAATGCTAGCTCTATCATTTTCAAGGGAAAGCATTTCTTCTGAATTAAACAATCTAGTCTCTTCTCTAGTTTCTCAGATCATAGTAGCAACATGAAGCCATGTAAGGAGACATTGCTGAAACAGGAATCTGACCTCTGTGTTCAAGGCCTGAGGAAACAGAGCCTAGGAGGAACAGTTGGGGTGTTGGTACTTGCCTGTCTAAGCCAAGGCCAACTTTTTTAGAAGGTGTTATCTGAATTTTAGGGTCATCTACAGCAAAAACACCTACATACACAAGAGTTCCTACTCAGAGGCAGACACCAGGCAGAGAACCTTGTGGCAGACATTAGCCACAAACTTGTGGGAACTGGTTAACTTAGAAGTGGTTTGGAGAGGATTTTTCTTTACATCATGCTCTCCCTGGAATGACAGAAAGGATATGGGCCATTATATAGTTGCTCTAAGTGCTAGCCATCAAACAGTCTTTGGCTTGGCAAGGTGCGTTGTGAGGGTTAGACATGATGCAGACTTGTTTTGAAGGACTGAATCTTCAGTAAAAATTTATTTTCCCAGCAGTTTCACTGATGCCATATGGATAGTGAGGGTAAAGGGATACCATTGTGAAAAGTTATTTTATCAGGTAGGACACTTGCAGAAGGATTTATATTTCAAAATAACAGTGACCTCAAACACACATCAAAAAATGTCTTGAAGTAAAAAGGTCCAGAATTGTATCCTATGGAAATGTATTACAGAATTGTGCAAAATGACAGATTTTAAATGTCTGCAGCTTTTATTCCTGGTAGAACTTTGTAAATGCGAATAAGTCATTAAAGTGCTACAGATAAAGAAGTTAATTTCCGATGAACAAAATCTTTCTCTTTAGAAAAGGAATTGCGTGTTACTCCATGATTCCTTTTCAGCAATTTAAACCATGCATTATTAGGGTCATCAATCATGCCCTTATATTTTGGCACTCTAGTATCTTAGCATCAAATGCTAATGTTATGCAGGTATGTTTGGTTCTGAGATATTCTGCTTTTTTGTTGTTATGAAACCAAAAGTTTCAAGTATTAGAGATATACTTTTGAAAAGTCACAATACTCAGTCACATAATCTTTGAGTAATTCTACATTTTGTAATACAATGTTAGGTTGTTTTCACTTTTAGGAACATTTCTTAAAAGATTCTGAATGAACTTGCCTCCTAAATATTTTTTATTTTATTTCACTTTCATAAAACTTAAAATTTAAGTTAAATGCCTTAAAGGGTGTGTACTTGTAATTACATATTGCCTATTAAAAAAAATAAACACAACAGTTACCAACTTTTTCTTTCTTCCCCAGTATATAGTTTGCAATTTGCTCAGTAGATTTGCTGTAGATCTCAGGCCTACTGGACACTAAATCAATTCTTATACATTTTTATAGCAGTTCAACAGAAAAGTAAAGAGAACTTTGGCAAAACAGGAATCGTTCTTCTGTGCTTATGCTTATCATCTTCCTTCTGTCTCCTGACCCTGTCCCCTGCCCTCACTTCACACTAACCCGAAGTGGAAAACCCTACACTCCCTTAATTAGTGATTCTAGTGGTATATATAAAATATTTGAAATGTCTTTGGTATCAGTGTCCCAGAGACCAAAACTAACCATTTAACTTGCCTAGAAGTAAATCTGAGAAATTAAGGGAGGAAATGAAGGTAAGATACAGAAGGAAAATAAGCAAGGGGAAATTATATGTGTGTGTACACTGATGTATTTATATTTGTATATATTTCTATGATATATAGAAGTTATGAATAAGAAGGAAGTTAATCTTCTCCCTTGGTTTTTCTCAGATATCAAGTTCTGACCCATAGCTATTCAGGCTCTGCATCCTTGACTTCTGTGCATTAGATGGAGAAGTGACTGATCCAATTTTAACCCATCTGTCAGATGTCACATCATAGGACCAGTTCTGCCTTTGTACTTTCACACTATAAATTCTCAGTTTCTAAAAACAACAGGAAACATGGATTTTCTGCATAATTTCTCACATTTTATATCTGGTATCCTTTTTTGTAGCTCATGACTTTATTTTTTTCTTTGACAATATTAGATCCCTGGGTAACGTTTAGACAACTTTGTTTCAGGACAAGAATGCCTATCTGTCCTAAAGGTAAAATCTTTCATAAGAATTTTCTGCAGATCATTTCTAGAATTGGTCCATACTAATGAAAAGGTTAAAATTGTGTTCCTTTGCCCTTTTTTAAGTGACATTTCATTTAATTTGTGGATGAACAAAAGTAGGTGCTCCATTTGTTTAGACTTCATTTTAGTGAACACGTTTTCAGGAAGTGGATTTTAAATCCACTTCTTGGAGGTATTAGCACATTGCTAATCAAAGTGTGGTCTGTGCAGTAGCGATACTGGCTTTACTGGGAGCTTGGAGAAATGTGGAGTTCCAGCCCAGGCCAAGATCTACTGAAGTATAATTTGCACTTTAAGAAGATCCTGAGGTGATTCCTATGTATATTAAAGATTGGAAAGTGTTGTCTTAGAACATATAGTATGGCTCTGAATGTGGCATTGGCAAAATGGTTCCTATGAAATGTGGGGAAATGTTCATAAGAAACATAATCCATAAAAATCAGATCAGAGTAGCAAAGTGGTGAAGTATGTTGAATAATATAAAAGCAGATGGTATCCTTCATGCACTCAAGTGCAAAATATCAAAATGGTGACACTATCCTTGGGTAAATTTCTGCTTTTTTTTGTTTACGGAAGCTTTTAGATATCTCTTATTTTAAAATAGAATACTCTAATAAAGTATTCCTGTGACACTTTACATATAAATGAGGCGTCCCTAAGGAAATTCTAGACTACTTTCTATCATAAATACTGTGCTATTTTACCTAATTGTGTTCATTAAGTAATACCATACTGAAGACATAGGTGAAGCTGAAGGAAAATGCAGCAGTAAAGGATTTGTGTATTTTTGCAAACTGACATATATATATATATATATATATATATATATATATATGTCATATATATGTACATGCACACACAAAAGTTTTGCTTGTAGCAGAATAATGTTTGTTTTACTGAATTTGTATATGTGTGCAAGTGCATGTGTGTGTGCAAGTCTGCAAAGGTCCATCTGCAGTGAGATTTCAATCAGATTCCATGGAGTAAAGTACTCAACGAGCAAATGGATTGTTCAGAATTCATTAAAGAATAAATATTAATCTTAAAATGGAAAAATATTATGCTTTTGGTAGTTTTTCATTTGCATGTACCTGTTCAAACTTCCACAGAAAAGACCAGTTTCAAAAGCCATGGTATGAACTGAAAACCAGATGAAAAACTGGGTTGATGCTGTTACCAGATGCCTGATTTTCCATTCTGCACATTTTTATTGACCTTTGCTTTTCCTCTTCCTTCCTGTTTCATGTCCTGTTGACCATTTTTCTGTTCATTACCATGGGTATGAAAGGCCAGAAAGGGCAGATGAAACAAAAATAAATCAATGGTTTTCTTTGCAAATATACCTGACAAATATAATTTGGTGGAGAAGGAGAGACTCAGTAAAATCTTGCTGCAGTAGTGTTTACTGTGGAGCAGAATTCAGTGTAAAATTGGCCAGCTTTGGAGTCCCTCAAACAGAAGAATAATGAAGTAAAAAAGCCTGCCTGGGTATTTGGTTGATATATCAGTTTCATTTATTTTTCTACCTTTTTCATAATCCTTAACATAGGGAATCAGAAAATTCTTTTTGTTGTTACTGTTTTGTTTTTCTTCCTGAGCCAAGGAAATTTTCAAGAGGATGTTGCAATCTTATAAATCATTTTAATTGTCCATAAATGTAAGGATTTCCTCTTTAGTATCCCAGTAACAGATATCGCTACTTTGTTAATTTTTTCAGACCATTCAGATATCATTTAGTGAGTTAGTTTCATTAACAATTATTAGTGATGTTATGATTCTGTGTTTTTGTTTTGATCTGAATCTTGTTTTCTATGGTCATAAACCTTCATAGCCAGTATGCTGTGAAAGGAGCAGTTGCTTAATGAAATCTTATGAGAAGTGGCTATTGCCAATAGTTGATATCCATGAGGAAAGAGAAACTTCCTTTGCTGCTTCACTATATACCAAATACTGTTTATTTAGCAATTGTTTGTTCACATAAATTGGAGACATTCAGCTCTGTTTAAGACAGGAGAACCAAGGTGATGTTTAATGAACTGAAGCAGTTATCTGAGCACACACTCAGGCCTGCAGGGGCTCCCAGGGATGATCTGGCTGAGTGTGCAGTATTGGCACAATGAACTCAAACTCAAGCCTGGCTAAGGCTCTTTTTAAATATACAATTGAATTCCAAGTGGTCTCTGTTCTCCCTTTTAGGGATTTGCAGTGCTCCAGAGATGCTGCCTTTCCCTGTTTCAGTTCTAGCAGGAGGAGTATATATGGGTGGCAGATGTTAGGAGGTAAAATTTATGGCTGAAAAACAGAAAGGCAGATGATGGTACCATATGGTATTTGAACCTGTGATGTTGGCATCCTCAGCCTGGGCTCCATCTTGCCTAGCTAATAAGCCACTGAAGTGGTGCCAAGTGGCAGAAGTAGCAGGATGTTCCCAGAAAGAGGTAACCACTGACATGTAGGCTAGTCTGCTTAATCTAGAAGATGCCTCCACCAAAGCAGAAATAATCACAAAGGGAAAGACTGGTTAAATGGTGAAAGGGAGGGTTTTTGTGCTATGGTTCTGATGGTTGATCATTAGAAGACTTGGCTTTACTTTAGCAGTACACATCAATGAAAACCTGTTCGTATTTATTGCAGAAAACCTAGAGTCATCTTGAATAAGTATTCTGTCATTCGGGCAAAGTATGTGGGAACCACGTTCATAGTTAGAATTTACTGGAAACAGACAAAGCAAGTTCCTCTAAGCATGGCTGATATTTGGCTGGTGTGCATGACACAACTGTATTGGTTGATAAAATGCATCGAGCCACTTCTTCTCTAATTCTAAATCCAGTGCCCTTCTAGGGCCCCTCAAATAATCCCTTGTTCCTTCAAAATGGGAAAAAGAAGAGACTGTCCTAGCACACCTCCACCTACTTGTCTGTCACCCCACCTGTTATCCCTCCCATTTTCCATCCTCTGTCCCTGTCTGTTCCTGTAGCCAAACAGACCTGGATACCTGAAAATGGTGATGGCCCCACAGCAAGAGATCATAGCTCATCCACAGCTGGCCAAGATTCCCCTCAAGCTTCCTGCTATGGCTCCTTAATAGACATTGTAGCCTGTACAGTGCATTTCATCTGTTGTTAAATATCTGGGCACTTATACCCCTAACTGCAAGAGCTATTTAAGTATTGACATTGCATGGCATCACCACCTTGACTTCTAACCATGATTTTCTTCTTGTTTCCTCAGGATCTTTCTTCTTATTGCTTATATATATAATCACAGTGAATCAAGTTGTTTGATCAAGGGCCATGGAACAAACCTCTCCAAATCAGAAAGACAGTTTTCTGTTTAAGTCAGTATACACAATTTAATGTGGTCTTGAGCAAACTCAACAAAATTAAGAAGTTCTCAGGTTTATGTGAAGTTGTTTTCATCTTGCCTAAATTATGGTGAAGAGTTCATTAGATAAGAAACAATGTTTGTATTTAGAATTCCTTTGACCTTTGACTATTATCATTTGGGTAACACATCACCAAAATCTTTTCTTCCATTAATCACTGACACTAGCCTGCCTTTGGATTTTAGGCCTTAATTGGGAACCTGTATCTAATCTTTTATTTTCTTAGTCTGTAGAGAAAGAGACTGAAAAAATAATCTTCCTTTACAGATTTTTCAAAAAAAAAACCCTCTTAAGACTTAACAATAGCAATGCCTCTCTGTGCACAGAGTTGGACTCAGAAGCAATCTCTGCCACATTTTTGGAATCAAAGATCGAATGAATCTTAGCTGTTATGTGTGGATGGGCCAGATGGCTGCTCCCACTCGTTGTTTTGTTGCAGTTAAGACCCTTTTTCTCTGGGAAATGTATGAAACTCTCTGATTTTGACTTATTTTTTTTTTCCTGTCAGGCATGTCTTTTAACATGCTTCCTACCAGGGAGTCATCTCTGCTTCAAATTGGGTAGGTTTTCTGCACTGCTCTGAAGTTCAGAACTGTAATCAAGAGCTGTCACTGGGTTACAATAGGTAAAGTAACCTCAGAGAACGAGAAGGAAAGGCATTGGCTTCAGAGAGGAAATGCTGATTTTCTATTCTGTATTTCAGAAGAAAGATACTCCCAAATGGGGCAGTTCATCCTCTTCCTTAGTTATCTTATCTGAAAATTGAGTAAATCTTTTCTTCATAGAGGAATTATGAGATATGACTAGAACACATGTTTTACTTCTTGAGGACTCAATAGGATTTCTACAAAGTGAAAATAGAAAGGCATCTTCTTTCTTGTTCATTGATTAAATACATATTCATTCATTTAAAATAAAGTTGAGAGCCAACTTGCAAATCAAAATTGCCACTAGGAAGTGTGATATGGGTATCAATCAATGAAATTGGGCCCAAAATTCCAATCTTTTGAGTTAATCCATTGTGTAAGAATCTTATTTAAATGAATATCTTTAAATTTACCTGTAAGGTATAGCACCTAGTTTATCAGGCTGTCTAGCAAAGATCAAGGCTCTAAGAGATTAAAAAAAGCATCCAGGTATGTTTTAACTGAGGGGACAGAAAAGCAATTTCTAGACCTTTTGACAGAGAAATGGGGTGGTGATCTAGCAGTCAAGGAACACATGAAGAATACATAAATGGAGAAAAATAAAGAGGCACTTAAAACTCCTAAGTAACAGTGTTTTTTAAATCATCCAAGCTGAGTTCCCTCCGTTAGCCCTGAGTTTAATGAATGGCAATGCTGCAATGACACTCACTCATAAAACAGTGATTTCATTTTCTTATCTATTTGCCCTTAAATGGAGGGTCAGAAAGCAAGATAATCCATTGACCTGATAAAGTTCTTATTTCTAAAGCTAAAATCAATGACAACAATTCTTTGATTATCTCCATACAATATTTTTCATTTGCCAATTTTGACTGTATTATAAATGTTTATAGTTTCAGTGCAGGAGAACATGGTAACTTAAACCTATATTTGTTGGCAGCAGATGACAACAGTCAATTAAACTGATAAAAATCATCACTGGACACGTTCTGAAGTTAGCAGAAAACATACACAGAAACAGAGAAAGAAATGGAGCTCTATTTTAAAATAACAGTATCTGGGTACAAAGTTTTCAGTTAAGAGTATTACCGACCCCTCCATTTGTTCATACTCATAATAGTAGACACAATGGTGACTTTGGTCATAGCAGAATTGCTTTAACTTGGCACAATCTTCCTTAGATGACCAGGTGTGCTTTTCATATATTAAATACATAAATAAAGCTTTGTATGTTAGATGCAAAGAATTTTCCATCACGGAGACTTCTAAAGAGTAAGGACTAAAGAAAAAGGACTTTTAAACCTTAGAACAAGTTATCAAAGCTACAAAATCTCCATCTCCAGGGCCTTTAAAAATAGGACAGATGTCAGAGATGGCTTCAGGGTAGTGCAGCTGGACAAAATCAATGGCTTTAACACCGCTTCAGTTCTTGAATCTTTACAACTTCCATTTGAAATATGTAAACACACAAGCCATTACTGAACCTATTTTGCACAGAAATTATTTAATTTGAGTGAGTTACTATTAGATTGCATGTGTATCTTTAGAGGTTCTTATTCATGTTCATGTATCTAAAGTGTATCTAAAGATTACTCTAACAAATTATATCAATTAATATTGTTTTATTTAGAAGTGGAAACTCATAAATCCAATTTTAATTTTCTTTGAAATACTATAAATTTCTTTCACTTTTTCCACATAATAAAATATCCATTTGTTGGATGAGGTAACTCACATGCAAAAGTAAATTATGTTTGAAAATAAGAACAGGACTCTTATACACAGTTCTAGGGAGGTTTTATTACTTCTGTAGGGGTAAAATGTGATCCAATGTAATGTTTAATATTGAATGTGATATTAAATATCTTTATACTAATTTTCCCTAAAAACACTGAGTAAATAACATGGTTCACATACTTCACAGCTTTCATAAGAGAACTATATTGCTGAAACTTTTTTCTCATCTGTTAGAATGACAATAGAAATTATAATGCAGTATTTCCGTAGACTTTATATAGGAATTATCTTTTCTTCTTAAAAGGTGATTGTCTGTCTGTAATATTTCCAAGAAATTGGACCTGATTGTGTGAAAAACATTAAAAAATAAATTAAAAAGATGAAGCATTTATAATCAGGTTTTATATTAGTTATAATGACACTAAACATTGTTTTTTAAATAATTCTAGGAAAGTTCATTTTAAGGCAATTTTCACAAAATCTTAGTAATTTCAATTTAGTAAATAGAAAATCCCCACAGGATTCAATAGTCAAAAGCTAAATATTGTAAGGTGGACTATTAATAGAAATAGTCATTGTGTTCCTCAGGTTTGTTTTATTATTTTTTTAAAATAAGTACTAGGTTTTACTAGGAGTTGAATTTCAAATAATTCTTCAAAATATAATCAGATCTCAATCTTCATAAGTGAGTAGACAAGTACAATCAAAGGAAATCCAAAACTGCAAAATATAAAGTTTTTGAATTTTGAAGCCATCTTATGCCTTTTCAAGACGACTTTATATACCAAAATATTTTTTACTTGATTTTAGGTCAACTAGTAGCCAATATGTTTCTACTCTTGCATTCCATTTTATATTGTAAGTTTAAGGGTTAGGTCTCTAAATTTCATAACCTTTCCCTATGCCATGCTATTTTTCACAAAGAAAATTTGATGGGCTTGATTTTGAAGGATTTTGTTGAGTGAGAAAGAAAGAGAAGATTTACTTTCCAGTTGATGGTATTGCATACCGAAAACTCCAGAAGCAGGAAAAATTTGAAGTGTTTTAGCACGGTGAAAGAAGGCACTAAGTGAAGTAGAATATAGGTACTGAAAATGAATTGTACCTAATGTTAATTAAGTTTCAATTGGATGATAAAATCATGCCAAGAGTTAGGTTTTGTTGTATTCAGCAACTCAGAACAATTATGATTTTGAGACTAGCCGTGGGGTGAAAGCGATATTCATAAAATCTGTTCTGAGAATGTACTGATGATGGAAAAAGGCAACCTCTAGCATATCAAAAAAAAAAAAAAAAGAAATTAGCCAGGAGTTAAAATGTGCTTTATATAAGTATTCATTCAAAAGCTATAGATTGTACTCCTAATCTGTGTCAGACAGCGTACTAGATGGTTGGGTTTTCCAGGCAGAGACAGAGGAAATTTATGGGAGAGCACCTTTGAAATGCATCCAAGTGTGTTCATTAACGGTATAAATAATAACAAAATAATAGTGTGACTAGAGGATAAGAGGCATAATAAGATATAAGAGAAATAATAGTGGAAAGTATGTCTAAGAGGGGAAATTTGGTCAGCTTTTGAAGGAGCCTGTGTGCCTCTGGCTTCACTGCTGGTGGGACCACAGAGGGCCTGGGGAGAGGAAGGTCAGCAGAGCCCAAGTAAGAAGGAGATGGAAACACTAGTCTGCCTTCAAATTTAACAGAAGAATTTTAGCAGTTAAAAAAGATAGGAAAGAAGGGATGCCATTTGAAGAAAAGTTCAATCAGCAGAAATGACTATTCTTGAATGTAGGTTGAGAACATTGCATGAGATTGCAGGCAAGCGACTTAGAGCCATTGCAAACATAGAAATGGGAAGTACAACCAAAAAGAAAATCTTAACAGGATACAACCCAAAAAGTGGAATGTGATAGAATGTATGGTGGAAAGGCTGACTTTGGTGGAGAGGTGCTTGTACGGCTGAGATACCATCACACTGTGACAAGCTCTACCTGCCATGTTAGAAAAATAATCTCCACTCCTTCACAAAATACACTCTCTCTGTTATCTTTAATCAGAAAAGACATTTGGTGAGGCTTATATCTTTTCTCACCACTTTTTACTGAAGAGAGTAAGATGTTCACTCTATGTTTAAAAATAAACATTCAAAAACACACAGATGAATCCTAGTATCCTTGTATTAGCCTAGAAGACTTGTTTGTAAAATGGGGTTTCATTTAAAATAGAGCCTATGTCAATGAATTGGTTTATAAAAAATTTAAAACAGAGCCTATGTCAATGAATTGATTTATAAAAAATTTAAAAATAGAAGTACTATTTTCCTGTATTGATATTATTTTAAATCCTCCTAATGAGGGCATTTTCTTTTTATAATTAATTACTATATTTTAAATTCTGCTACCTTGCTGAGGTCATCTAAAATTAGATTTGAGGGACTGGGAACCTTGCAGATGTGCATTACAAAAA
This sequence comes from Smutsia gigantea, assembly GCA_032199065.1. Lineage (NCBI taxonomy): Eukaryota > Metazoa > Chordata > Mammalia > Pholidota > Manidae > Smutsia > Smutsia gigantea. The sequence continues at coordinate 29,638 of JAVSCE010020115.1, read as the reverse complement.
ACTGCCGTGATATTCTTACTAAGCCTACCATAATTGGTAAAATTTTCAAGTGTTTTTATACTATTTTGAAAGTCTCATGCACTCTCCTGTCATCCCAGTCTGTCCCAGGTTCCCCCATAATCTTAATAATTTAGCAAACAGACAGGTCATTCCAGATATATAAGGAGCCTGCCATCCTGCTTCTGCTATGTGCAGATTATGATTTCTTCTTGTGAAATGTTTTAAATGCCTACAAGTCTTTATGAGATGAATCATTTAATGCAACACTGACATATTCTCAGGAATTCACCCAGCCTCCGTTACCATGTGCCTCTCCTTGTCACACAGGTAGATGGGTAGGTGTAATAATCAGGTTGAGTCTTGTCTCGGTTTACACGATGGACCAAAGGAAATTCATGGAATACACATACCTTAACTGCACAAATGATCATTGGGAATCAAGGATGGATTATTCCCCCAAACAACAGTACACTAAATATCCATATTACCTGATTCCTGGGAGAATTTCAGTTGAGGCAGGTGATGCTATTTCTCAAACCTCCCCATCTATATATCCACTTTCCAGTAAGAACAACAAAATACTGGCTTTAGCAGTTTTCCAACTGATGTATCTCATCACCTGGTCAGAGGGATTGAAATATTCAGTTTTGAGGTTAATTCCCAAAGCCTGGGCCAACCTCTAAAATAATTTCTGCTGTTTACTTAAGTGTAACTTGCAAACATTATCAGTGTCTTCATGTGCTTTAATGTGATTCGGGGAAGGACTGATTAAGGTATAATCCATCAAGCCATGGCCCAAGGGTCTTACCAGCTACCCAGTAGTGATGGAAACAGAGGCAAGAGTGTGTTAAAGATAAGGAAGACTCTAGTGGCGAGTCTATAAAAAAAAACAAAAAATAGTTAACTCTTTCATTATTCAAATTTCTCCTTTGTTCTTACATGTTACCAGTAGGCAGAATATAATCATTCTATATGTTGCTTTTGTAAAATTCAAACATTTTTCCTGTTTTCTAAAAATTTGTAAGTAGCTGAGCCCTTCTTCTGAAAACTAGGTGTGCATTTCACCCTTCTATCATGTTTATCAATTACCTGACAATCTTAAAAATGAAAAAAACAATACTTTCATTTGAGCTAACACATGTGTTACCTTTTAAAAAATCTTACTTTTAAAAAGACTTACTGATTTTCCTTGGCCTCTATAAAATTTCTAAAATCCTTCAGGTTTATCAAGTGTTCTTTCTGTGGGTTATTTTTGGAGATTTTACAAAAGATCTAAGTATATCTGGCCTAAACACTACTTTGACATCTATGCAAGGATGCATATTTTAAAAATTTTGAGAATTAGGCAATTAATTACAAAAAGAACTACTCTGTGACTGTTGGTCATAGATGTTAAGAGCCCTTCAAAATTAATTCATACTTTTTATTTTTTAAATGGATTTATGTTAACTTGAAAAATATCATTCAATAGCTAGAAACCCTGTAAAAAGAGTTTCATTTTTATTACTATAATTTGGATTTAAATTTGTGTATTTATATTTCAACTATATATATGGAAATCAACATATGTTTTTTCAAATTTTTATACTCAAGTTACAGAGACATGTTACAGTTAAATGACTTGTACATTTGGAGTGATGGGTGTTCAACAAAATAAATAGATTTGTATTGCTGTAATTGTGTAAATATCCATGAAAAAATACAGAGAAACCTGTTAGTGGAAATGCATCAGATAGTGAAACATCATAAAAATTTGTTTCCATCTCCCAAAGACAAAAGTTTGAAAGCTGTCTTAGCATCAAACAAAATCACATATACCTGTAATTCCTATTTGATATTTTGACAAACATATTCTACTTTTAGCATCTCCAGCTTTTTTTTTTGCTTGTTTAATATCTTTTTGTTTTTTATTTTCTATATCATATCATCTTCTGCAGTTTCATAATTTTGCATATCCTGGATTATGTTAGAATGGCCACTTCATTATTGTTATTATTTTGCCTTAACTAAATAGTAAAGTCAAACAGACATTTTTGGAGCTTTTTTTTTCTCTTTTGGGGCTTGTACAGAAAAAAAAGTTATGAGATATAAGTGTTTACCAAAAGGCAGCTCACCTTTGAACATTCTTTACTTAACAAGAACAGCAACAAAAGAGTTTTTCAGGAAAAATGCTAAAGCTTTTTAGTATAATTTTTACAACAACCTGGTGAAGCACAGAGAAGGTACATAACTTGCCCAAGTTACTCAATTTATAAGTGATGGGATGAAAAATTAGACCCAAGAATCTGGCCCCAGGGTGTTACCTCCATTGTGCTGCACTTGTTTACATGATTCCCAGAAGCTGAATTCCTACTCTGAGCCTGCATCTCCCAGTGCTCAGTGCTTTGCTATCTGTAAGTTCTGACAATTACAACGGTGCTACAAGGTTCACAGTCCCACTTAATGGATGAAAAAACTAGTGCTTAGCTGATTAAATTTATTAATGTCCCGGGGGTATCGGCCGACCTGTGATTAAATCCTGAGTTTGTCTGACTATAGATTCTGAGTTGTAATATTCAGATTAATTAATTAAAAATCAGGTTAATACATGACTGTAGTCATATGATATGACGACACTTTCGATTTGGGAGAGCTGGCAGATTAAGAGTCATGGGGAACTGGAGAGCGCCTGAAGAAGCAGAGATAGGATTTGGGAATTAGCAACCTGAAATTTAGATACAGCAATATACAATTTGGATGTTTGTTAAAGATTTGGAATTGGTGAACTTCTAGAAAAGACTCAGTATCTTGACTTAAGTATGTCTTTTAAAACACAAATGGTGATTATATAAAGTTAGTACCAGCATGCAAACTCATTGACTATGTCCTATTCATCAGTCTCCCCACTCTTTAGCAGGCTCTATTGCATTACAGTTTTTAGTAATGATCTTTTTTAAACAAAAGAATCCTTACATAAACAAGTATTTAACTAGTTGTTTTCCTTAAGAATAGATAAAAATAAAATAATTTTAGGTTGACACAACTTCATTTAAATTTCATTAAAGTCTTCTTTGTTCATGTTACCTGATTTAATTCCAAAAAGAGTCTTGCCAAGAAATTGCCATTATTCATATTTCATAGTTGAGGAAATTGAGATTTAAGGGGTTTAGGTACCTTGCCCACCTATCTAAGGTAAGAACTAGAACAATGACTCAAGCCAACCCTCAGATTTTAAATCCATGCTACTTCAAGGGTTGGAAAAAAATTGTGTTTCTAATGCATTATTTTTAAAATACACAATATTTTATTTCCTATGTGGTTTTTAAAAATTAGATGTTTAATCACAGAGGCTACTTTTGATGTCTGAGAATCAGGGCTGCCCTCTGGTAGTATTTTCCAAAGTTTTGTAAATTGATGCTAATAAATTTCTTGTGCTTAAAGGATTTGGTATTTAAAAAGTGGAGCTAATGCACATGTTCCCTACATTTTCTTCAGGTCCTGAGGAGATAGAAATCAAGTGCCCCTTGAATCACATTGCTTGCCTTGGTGCCAACAGATGTGTTCATTTATCCCAGCTGTGCGACGGCATCGCGGACTGCTTAGACGGGCATGATGAAGGACGGCACTGCCGGGGTGAGTGTCTGCCTAACAACGCAACTGAAAAATTAAATTTTTCATAATTTTAATGAAAGTTCAAAGAGATCCTATAACCTGTCTTTCTTTCAACCATGACCATGTCAGTTATTGAGAAGGCAAGAATTTCATTGCCAGAAACCCTCAATATGCATTTCAAACCTGAAACCATTGTGCTTTATTGAAAAAGGCTGTTAGAAAAAGAAACACCTTTGGAGTTTGAAGTCGAGCTCTGAAACAATTGTATATTTCATAGGAAAGAGTACTTTTAGCAAAGAACAAATGAGATGTTTTCACCATGGTAGACTGATACCCTACAGTGTCATACACTTCTTTCTCTGAACCTTTGCTTTAACAAACAACATTTGAAGTAAAACTTCTGCAACCAAATATTTTAATAGGATATATTCATGGGAAATTTTTCCTTAATGCTTTTTTCCATGAAGTTACACTAACTCTCTTGTAATTTTCTTTCTTTTTAAAATCAACATCTAAAGTCTACAGTGGTCAAAGGTTCCCCTGTATATTAATGATAGGAGGAAGAAATAATTAAAATCTCAAAATTAACAAGAAGTTAATAAGAACTGGCACATTGTAATAAAACTAGTTGGGGAGGTACATTAAATATTAGACAAAGAAATAAGAAGCAGCAGAGGATTAAAGTGAGGACCCAGATCTAGAAGCAAAACCAAGGTATACGTCAAGCGAATCAGGCAAAAAGAAACCATTGAACTAGAAATCTGCAACTCAGGTTGTAACACAAAGGATATTCATGGAAGCTAAGATGTCAAAGAGTAACCTGTCTTTCATGTTGGGGTCAAAAAGACAATATGGAATAGACAGAAGTATAGAATACTGGAGATGCATGTCTGATCTTTGGAGAAATTCACACACAAACTAATTGTTGCCATGTAGGAAACGGTCCTAGGTGTCCAAGAGTTCCAGTTTTTCAGAAGGATCTTCAAATCCATATGCATTTAAAGTGTTCAAAGTCAGCTCCTGCTTTTAAAATATTGTATGGTCAACAATGTACATGCCAAACAAAACCTGTCTGGAGGCCTGACAGGGCTTCCTGGCTGTCAGTTCCCTACCTCTAGGCTGAATGAAGTGACTGGATTCAATACCAGAGATGGACAGATTTATTAGAAAAAGAATAAATCTTAGAAAGGTAATCCAAAGTGGTGAGGATGTAAGAGACCGTAGATCAACTGGGTCCCTAGGTCTTTTCCCTTTCTAGAGGAACAGCCAGTTACCCTGGCTCTGTGGACAGATTCAGACTGGGAAGCTAAAGGTCTTCTTTCTCTGCTGAGTTTCCTTTCTTAGCCTTGAACCTTGACCCAGCAACATAGAGCCATCAGATTCTTAGTTTCAGTTATGAGCCTGTGTAATAATAGTAAGGTATCTTATTTCTATTTAAAGGCTTTGGGATGTGCATTCTTTTTTATAATTGTATATTAAGAAGAGTGATATTAACAGAAGTAAGGTACAGAATTATAAAGTGATAGGAGCCAAACAGTCTAATTTTCTTTTCAGAAATTAATTGTATTTTCTAGAGCGTAATTCTATCCACTTCAGTTATAATTCAGGCTTCTAATTACACTAAAAAATACTCTCAAATAGACATGTGTGACTAAACTTCTGAAAGAGTGAAATCATCACATTGCCAAATACTTCCTCAGAGGTGATTACACAAACTTGAGTATTTTGAACATATTTCAGTGCTATGGAATGTATGAAAATATAGCTGAGTTTAGTAATATTTAGAGTTGTGATCTAAAAGTTGTGAAAGGCTATGTTAATAGCAAAGCGGGATTCAAATACAGAGTATTGGAATGTAAGTAAATTGTTACCAAATTTATTCCTGTTTTTGGAAAGATCAGCATATACTTCAGACTGAGAGTATGTGTTTATACTTCAGTTATATTTTCCTTTTCTTATCCAGGTTTCTACATTTTCTAAGTTTCATATTTTTATCATTAGTGACATTTTCTTTTTCCTCTTAATTTGCCAGTAGGAGGCTGATTGTATCACTTGGCCTCTTAGAAGTTTCTAGATTTCACCAAGTGAAATGTTTTAAATACCTATTTTAAAGTCATATTTATTATGGCCTGCAGTAGACTGGAAATAAGAATTATATTTGGATCTCTACTTGCTATTTACCTCAGCAGAGGGGTTTTCACCTCATTCTGTAGCCTTGCACACTGCATAGAACGGTAGGATAGAACCTTAGAGACTAAAAGATACAGTCATTCCAGAGTTAGTGGTTTAATAAAATGTTTCTGCATTGAGAAAAGATAACTAGAAATATGTTTGACTGCTTGGCCTGGGAGATGTCCTTGACACCCAGATGAAAAATCAAATGTTTTGGGCAACATATGAGTTGTCAAATGTACATGATTTGTGTTTAAATGAGAAAAGATGACTGATAATAGGCAAACATACATTATAAGAACTGAGTCTACTTTCCCACACTCAGCTTTCCTCCTAATTTTGGAGGAAATGAAAAACTGTATTCTGAGTAGTTAATTAGGCACAACCCTTTCAAGTCTCTGAGGAACTTTCTAATCTATTGTAGACATATTATAAAGAAAGAAACCAGATAATTCAAACTTTGACTTGACTTTTAGAAATGCTTTTACTTTGCAGAGAAATTCTGTTTAAATCACTCTTTCCATTTTTTCCTTTTTGTTGATTCTATGCATATACTCTAATTTTAGTAATATACATGAAACCTTAGATGTGATTCAAAGATGGTTGTTTTCTCTAATGAAGGATACAAAGTACATTTGGTGGTGTATTTTTATCCCTTATTAAAATTTTGGAGGTGATATTCTAGTCTTGGGAGTGCTTTCGTATCAACCAAATTGTTTCCTGAACATTTCCTAAAAAAATCAATTTCTTCCTGGAGAGGGTAATGAAAAGATATCTATTATTAATGATTTTCTATACCACTGATATTTTAATCTCCATAATTTAGCTCCACTTGAAAGAAAAATGGATTTGTGAAAATGGTGTACTTATATATATAGGAATATGTCTGTAAAATTTTTACAGTAAGAACGCTCAAAATCACCATGTTATATTCTAGAAAATTTCATCTCTTTCTATGTAGTATTTTATATTGGTGGCAATATCACTATATCTAAATTGCATTAGCAATGAAAATACATTCTGTACTGTACAAGGCTTCTCAATACAGGATATTTTCACAAAAATTCTCATAACCATGCAAAGAATGCTGAAAGTGAATAAATTTATCTAATAAAGACCAGATTGGCTGAAATGTATCAAAATACTATCTTAAAATTTGACATTCTTAAGATAATTCATTATCTTAACTGCCTATCAACAAGATAAGCCCTTTTTTATTCACAATCTTAGTTAAATTACATTTGCAGTTGCAAAATGGCCATCCATTTAAGTGTACAAGGGAATGCCACTCTCTGTGGCACTATCCTTTCTTACTCAGTTAAAAGAACATGGGAACTCTTCAGGTCTTTGCAAAAAGAGATTTTCTTCTGTGTCTCTAGAAAAAGTGATTAAGTAATCCATGTGATTGTTTTACAGCACACATCCAATGTCCTTTTAAATTTAAGGGGATAAAGTATGCAAAGAGTTTACCGAAACTGATTAGGGAATGAAACTCTGACATCTGTAAAGCTCCCCACAAACACACATACTGTTCTTTTCTGATTCCTCTCTTTGCTATTCTGAACCTGCTCCTATATAATCCTGAGTGTGTAATGTATTTAATTCATGTATTTGATCAGGAACCTAATGAGGAATAAGATTCTCATATATTATTTAACGCCTTAAAAAATTCATATTAAATTTTTTTAATTCCATTGGATTATTTTACTTGCCTGTTGGAATATAGTTTTCCTAATATGTGCAATAACATTTTTCTCCATCTACCTACAATCTATTTTAATGAATTTTTTACTTTAGTGATTCTAATGCATTTATTCTAATGTGTTTATTTTAGATACCAACTTATGACATTTAAAATTTTATATAGTTGATTTTTTTATTACTATTCATAAATCTAAAGTCCTATAACAAAGTGCTAAAATAATCCCAGAGGTGATTTATAAATTAAATGCTTTCTCAAAATGGACCAAGGTAAATAATCTTTACTATCTGTAATGACTCCCCATAGGACAATTAGTTATCCTTAAAGCTTCTTGCTTAAATCTCATATGTATTCCAAATATTCAAAAAATTATTCTAACTCAATTAAATTTATAAACTAAATTTACAATTTTATTTAAATGTTTATTTGATTCTTTAATTAAATATTTAAACTTTAAAATTTAAATTTAATAAATTTAATAAAAGAATTTGGAATTACTTCCTAGCCCAAATGTTCAGGACCCCATTTTTCATCCTTCCAGGAAGGAAATTTTTTATCTTGCGGTGGTGTTTTATTAGTCATTATAAGACTGATTTCAGAGTGGCATAAGATTAGCTTGTAGCTATCAGGAAGGAAGGAAAGGAAGAAATTGGTGAAACTGAGAAGGCAAATGAATTTGGCACATTTGTTGTTTTTACTTTCAATTTATTGTATCAGTGGATTTTGTCTTCTCATTTTAAAAGTTCCCATTGAAAAATATTGCCAATCTCTTTCTAAACTGAAATGAGGTTATCATGCTAGAGAAGGGAATTCTGGCATGCAGAATCCAAAGCAAAGGCATGGAGAGGAGGCATGTGAAGGGTATCTGTCACCGACAGGAAACTGAAGAACACGGAGGGAAACTTCACCAGTGTGTACTTAGGTCACTTGAAACATCGATAGGCCTAGAGGCAGAAAACAAACAATTGGAATTAGCCAGGAGTTTGTGTACTCAGACCACTTTTGATTACTAAAGCTACTGCAGTTTAAGACTAGATCTGCTATATCCTTTTCTTTGTGTTGTTTTTAGGTGATTGGATAATATCCAATCTATCTCAAGTATAACATCTTCTCTCAAATAGATTAGTTCAAGTAATTGAGTTAGTTTAGTAAAAAGCTATGACCCTTAACACTAGCTGATTTCCGGGCCAAATTAATGCTTTCAGAAGCAAAGCAACAATTCCTAGAAAGAATCGGTCTTCTATAATTGTATCAGCCTATTGCAAGACTATTGCAGATATTGTTTATGTTGACAAAGGACACCCAGGTGAACTTAAGATAGTGTATTTCTTGAAGTGTATTTCTAAATATATATATATATATATATATATCTGTATGTGTGTACATATACATATATCCTCATATATAATATAGATAGATATGTAGATATAAATATGTGTATTTATTTTTCAGAGTTTTAGTTTTATAAATTCGTTTGAATTAGAAATATGCTTTTGCACAGATTTCTGAATGCTTAAAACTGATTTATCAGTAATTGTTAACTAATCCTGTTAAAGAGACTTGGAGTTCACTATTTGTTGGACTATATTAACTTCTAGAGACAGCTAACTAGCTAATTGAATGCCTGGAGCTCAGCATTCAAAAGAAGAATTAATTAATTGTTTATTGGAAATGAAATTTTTGTAGTGGATTTATATATTCAGTCAATATTATACTATACTAAAAATTAGTGTACTCTGGCTCAAACAGAATTCTTTTTAAGAAAAACTATGGAAACAAAATTTTATAAATATAAGAAAAAAGTATATGGGCATGGTAATAACTTAAAAATGTAAATCTAACTTTAAAAAAGTAATATTTATTTAAACATATCAGATTCTGTATCAGCTCTCACCTTGGTGAATAGGGGTTCTAGACTAATTTAACACCACTTGCAAATTTTTTGATCCAAACTTTTCTGTGCTGAGAATCCTGATGTGTTATGGACTTTCACTTGTTGCTGAATCATACTCTATTTTCAGCTAATTTTGATAGATGCAAGTCAAAAACATGGATCCACAAATTCACCCCAAAAGAATATTTATCCTGCTTGTTCACCTAATATCTGTAGGAAAAGAAATAGCAATTAGCTTTGATACAGAGCTTCACTCCTTAGTTTAAACAACTCCTATTAAGCCTGTTTCTCAAACATAGCAATCTGTGTGAAATTACAGAAATCCGGAGAACTCAGGTTCCCCACCCCAGTAATTTCTCTGCACAGAAGAGACTTGTTGGAGTTCCACCACTTTTGGAATTGTGATTTTATATGAATATTAATAGACACTGGGACTCATCGTTTAACTGATCTTTCCCTCACCCTTCTCTTCCTGATATGATGGAAAACAAAGAATAGTTTGTAAAATGTAATGATGGGTATGAGGTAAAAATGAATTTTTTAAAAATGTGTCAATAGAAACACAGTAAAGTTTTTCCTATATTACGTTTATTCATTCACTTCAGTAAACTTGAGCACTGACTTTATTACTGACACTTATCTAAGCTTTGGGGATGCAGAGAATCTTATTTTCTTTCATGGAATTCATATGTCATAATGGAGGTAGGTAAAAATTGTTAAGAAAGAATAAAATGAGGAACATCTAATTCTGGTTGAGGGGATGCATGAAAGTTTCCCAAGAGGCTGATAGTTGATGTGTGACTCATTCTAAGAGTTAGTCAAATGAGTCAAGGAACAACATTGCAAACCAGGGAAACGTAAGTACAGTGGCACAAGTGCATAAGAAAGCATCGGATACTCGAGAGGTCTAAGTTCTTTAGTAAGGTTGAAACATGAGGTCCTTAGTGGAGAGAGATGAGTTTGAAGCTGAAAAAGTACTTGGCAATAGACTTAAGAGTGGTTACATTAGGATAAGGATGCAACATGACCCACTTAAAATACATTGCACAAAACTGTGAAGAGAAGAGAAAGTGTGTGGCAAATGATACCAAGATATATTATCAATAATATTATAAGGTTATAGATATTGTTTTACTATTTAAGCATATTGCTATGGGTTGAGTTTGTTCTCCTCAGTTCTTGTCCCTGCCACAACAAAGAATTGAAAGGCAGAGACACGATAGTGAAACTGAGTAGAAGTTTTAATTTAATATACTCCAAGGAAGGAGGGGGCCAGAGTCAAGGCAGACAAAGTCCCTGAACTTTTCCAGAAGGGTCTGTTTATCACCACCTAGCTGGGAGGCACTTCTCTGACAGGGTGTGATTATTTGATTGACAGCCCTAGTTATACACCCACTCCTCTTGGTGTGCTTGTCTTTTCCCAAAATGCATACAGAAAAACTCATGGGGGTTGGGGTAGCAAAACCACAATTTTATTTTAATGAGATTGTTAGGTAGAAAGACAGATATGAGCAAGATAAGAAGAGGGTGGGGCCCACCAAGAAATCAGGGAGTTCATCAGATAAAGCCAGAGAGCCAGAGAGGACTCAGAATTAATGCCCTTTGCAATGTGAGTTCATTCCACATGCTCTGAAATCTGCTGATCTTGAAACTTGCTCTAGCTAATATAGGTGAGATAGACATCATAAGACCACAGGACAAGCCCACCCCACTAACTTTTACCTTTATCCCATTCTTGAAAGATAGATAATGACATAGTGTCTCTCATCAGAGAGAGCATCCTGAGACTACAAGTAAAGCCCACACCCCACAACCCCCACCCCCACCCTGTGCCCCATTCTTGAAAGCCTTAAAAGACACAACCCTAAGCCCTTAAGTGCACCTCCTCTCTGAGGTTGCCTGCATTCCCCTTTCGCGGAATGTATATTTTTAAAAGACTTCTTACTGTTCAACTTAGTTACGTTTTATCTCTGTCCTCTTCCAGTGGTATCTTCGTCACTGCTATTTCATTCTATTTTCCAGACTTTGAGCACAAGTCTTCACCTTCTCTGTCCTGCAAGTTCCCGTCAATGAGCTTCCACTTCCTCTCTGCTTTTTTCAAGTAAACCTGCCTTTGTCTACCTTGCCTCTGGCCCATTCCTCCCTTAGAGTGTATTCAAATAAAACTTTTGCTCGGCTTCACTACTGTGTCTCTGCCCTTCAAAGCTTTGTTGCAGTAGGGACAGGAACTGAGAACAAACTCGACCCCCCAAGAGTATGACGAGATGTGATTCCGGCTGTTCTTAGTTTTGTTCCATTACTCCCACGTTAGGACCTGGTTGGGACCGGTTTGGCGTGGTCCAGATAGACAAAAAGTTACTTCCCTGCATAGGCTTTGTTGTCTTCACATGGTACCCCGTCCCTGGACAGTTCGGGTGTTTTTTTTTCCTTGAACCCTTAACCAGGCGGCTGCTTCTTTGAGCCGTATCTTCCTCCTTCCCCAGCTGCTCACGTCTATCTTTCTACCTGACTTCCTAACAATAGAATTGTTGCATATATGTAGCAAGTTATGCAATTTAGTCTTAGAAGGTAAAAATGTGCATTGTTATAATCGTTAAAGTTTGAGCGCAACAGTCATCTGTCTCGTCACACTGACCGACTCCCAAAACAAGGCATGTTAGGTGTTATTCTTTATCACTTGTATATAGTTCATGTAAGTGAAAGTCAAAATAGATGACATGGGAACCATATCAAGTGAATTCCTTTTCAGATGAAAGTTAGGAGTTTGGATGGTGTATTTACTATTTTAAGTAAACTTAATCCTACCTTCATCAAGCTACTAAAATGCCATCTTAATTAATGCCTAAGTTTGGCACTCTGGTAATAACTTTGGGAAAAATATGACTATTTCAATATTATTTAAAAGTATGAATTATAACAAACTCAGCTCTCTGCTCAGCCTCAAATCTGAGGCCAAATCCCCTAGAACTCATTATTTGGTTTTGACACAGGCAGCTTGGTATTTTAAAAAGAAAGGAATTAAAGCAGGTAGCTGAGGTTGAATGGCATCCCCAGGCACCACAAAGAGGTGGTTTGAGAACAAGGTTTAAACCCTGTAACCTTGAGTTTTCATTTGCCAGTATTGACTACTGGGCCTTAACATATCAACTCAGAGAAGTGCATGAAGTTGTTATGCTTCAGTATATGCTCTGACCCATTCTTAAAGCAGTAAGATGCCTTGTAGAAAATCAACTGAAAAACATTTTTGAGCTAACTGTATGTTCCTTGTCAGTTTTATTAATTGATTGGGAAGGGGGAAGAAAGTATGCTGCATGAACAACAAGCTGAAAAACTATGTAACCAACTTGCAGAACTGAATGTCTCAATATGACTATTAGCTCTATCCCCTTGAGAAAAATTAGTACTTTGATTTGATGAGGGATGTGGAAAGGAAATGGAATTCATTTTAACTCTTTTAAGTACATTTTCACTATAACAATAGGAAGTAAAAAAAACACCTTTAGGAATTCAATTCATAATGGGGTCTGGAGGAATAATGAGAGACTTTTCAAAGTCATTCAGTGGAGAAAGTTTAAATTTTGAAGGAAAAAAGCAACATAATTTCATTCCAATTAGTAGTAACCAATGAATAGAAGATTTAATATTTGTTAAGCCCAGTGTGGAATTTTAGTAACTCTTATGCAATTCTATAGAGGGAGTTTTCAAGAGATTTTAATGCCTTTCAGACAATGTTTTAAATCTGAATTTCTACTCTGTTCAAAATTGAATAAAAAACTGTTTGTGCCGCCTTTTTCTCTTATCTATTGTTACCATTTATATAATAAACCCTATTCCACTGAATCACATGTGTATTAGTGCCATTGTAACTATATCAATACATTAAATAATATTCAGAAAAACAAAATATCTGTGGGACTGATGACTTCTGAGCTCCCCATAATCAGTCCTTTCATAATCAAATCATTATTTATTTTTGCACTCATGTAAAGTCATAGAGAAATATGCATGTGTATTTTAAGTTTCTCCAAATCTTTTTACATATATTTGCTTATTTGAATTTAGTTGCCAAAAACTCATTAAAGTTTAATCTTTTGAGGAAAAACACACCACCCAAATTTGTTTACATTAGCTGAGAACTTGCTTTTTAGCTTCCTGTAACGTTTGTGATTAAGAGAAAGCATGAAATCAAATCAAATCCCCTGTGCCACAGGGGACTGTAGAACCAGTTCAGACAACCCACTGTGGGTGGGGAAACCATAAAATACCAGAGTGAGATCACTCTGCTAACAGAGCTTCTGAATTAGGTCAGTGTGACCGTGAGCCAAAGCATGAGTGTTAGATACAAGGGGAATGGAAGGGACGAGCCCCAAAGAGCACTTTTCAGTTCCATTAGCTGAAACGTGCTGTGTGCTCATTCAGACTATAGGTACAAAACCAAGAGCGCCAGGAAAAAAAATCTTTGCAGTTCAATAAATGACTCAGAGAACTATCCAATATTCTCAGAGCAGAAGCACTAATTGTCTAATTTTTAGTTGTCAGTTAAATATAGGAAGTCTCAAAGAATTTTGGAGAGAAACATTAATAGGTATAAATCCTTTAACATAAGTAGTTTATGTGGAGCATCTAATGTATAAGAGTATCTATTTATTACTATTATATAATCATATATAAAATATATTGTCTGTAAGTGTATATAGAAATGTATGTGTGTGAGTAGGTATTCTGTTAGATTTTCTTAGCCTATGTTTATTGGATATCCAGCTGAAATAATTATTTCAGGGAACTAAAAAACAAATACTTAACATTTGTATGCCTTTCACCCACGTTTGGGTTCATTTGTTCCTGTTTTCAAAAGTGTAAGATAATCTTGCTACTAGTCATGTTCTTTGTTATATCCTATTTCCAGACAAACGGCTTCCAGTTCCTTTTCAGTAAGTCAGGTGTGTATCCTACCATCTAAACTAATTACAAACCCAAAATGTGCAGAACTATGAAGAATATTTGTCCTCAAAGCCTAGTAATCTCACGTAACACATTACAACTTAACCTTTGAGGTGAACTTTTCAATGCAGATGTTCCTTGATTTAATTCATCCTTTTTCTTCATGCGTATACATCTTATGCCCCAAAAGGCTTGGAAACACCTAAAGAAACTTGCATTTAATTGCTTCCTCAGTCATTTCACCTCAAGGACTCTATCAACTGGGCAGAGAAGATAAACACAGGAAACAGAGATAGAGTGCAAAAAGTGCCTGGAACTCTTTCGCAGAGTAACCGTGGAGGGAAAAATCTACCTCACTGGGCTAAAATTATTGGTCTCAAACAGATAATGTGCTCTTTGTCAAAGAGAGTCACTCCCGCATTTTACTTAAAGTGATTCTCTCCTTTCAGTTTTGTTTTTTCTTATTTACCAGAAATATCTGCAATATGCAGAAGGGAAGTAAAGGTCTCTTCAATGACTGTAACTACAAATAGAGAAGCAGCAATAACTTTCTCTCAGTGTGAAACAGAATTGTAGGATAATAGGGCCAGAAGGGACTTTCAGAGGTCATTCAGTCCATCCATCTGCCTTTAGGCTGGACTGAATCCAAACTTGCTTAAACATATTGCTACCTGCCCAGTTGGGAAGGCCTTCAGGGAGACAAATTCCGACAGCTATTTTTAGGAGCAAAGTCAGTGCAGAGCAACTTGCACTCTGAGCAAATGTGTGCATATTGCATTATAAAATTCTCCAAGCCCTCTCAGGTTTTAGCCTTTTCCCTCCAACATATTCCTGTAGCTTACCATGTTTTTCTTGTACTTCTCCAAATAGCTTTCAGTTGTCAAACTCTATGAAGTTATAAAGTACTCCTCCCAAATAACAGCAATAGGTTAAGTGTCTGAGTGGTATCTACAACTGACTATATAATAAACTATAGTAGTTTTTTTTATTTCATGTAAAAAGTGTCCAGAGATAGGTAGATGTTTTATGGCAGGTAAGGTGATTTCATGATGTGATCTGTGTTCCAAACTCCTCTATTTATGTCCTGGTCAGTCCTCATAATAAACTAGTGGTCACAGATGGTTGCTGCAGCTCCAAATATCACATCCACATTCCAGGAGGAAGATGAATAAAATATCCCTGTCAAGCAAGTCAACCTGCTTCTTAAGGAACTTTCCATCTTTATGCCATTGACCAGTTTTAATACACAGCCTCCCTTATTTGCATGAAAGGTTGGGAGATACAAGATACAATATTTAAAATCTACAATCATTGCCTGAATAAAATCAGACTTGGAAGAGCAGGTAATGGATATTTGATAACAACTAAAAGTTTATGCCATACATGCTTTAATAGAGCAATCAGACAGTTGGTTACTCAGCGGGTGGGTGTTGCTGTTGTGCTGTGTTTGTTAAGCCTTATGGAAGGATTCTGAAGGACAGAGAGAACTGATCATTAACTAGCTTTACGGCTTTGAAAAACAGTAAAATAAGATATTTGGATAATACCACTAAGCTACCTTCCAGATATAAAATTGTATGAATTAATAAGAAGATTCAGACAACCTGAGAAAAGTCTGGCTGTGCTGTAGCAGAGTTCACAAATGTTCAAACTGAATATCCGCAGAAGACAGTTCCTGGGGAATCAGTAAGGGCTGGCTGCTGCCTGAGAAAATCCCCAGATAAGTGCGCTGGAAGGGGAAAAGGTACTCTCTCTCCCTTCATTCCTCCCTCCCCAATTTTTTTCCTTTCTTCCCCACTTCCTTCTCTCTTCCTCTATTGCAATGCCCACTCCTTGCATCATATCTCATAATTTTTCAGACTTTACCTTTCTATTCCTGTAAATTTAGGCTTAAACTTGAGACTTTTTAAAAACAGAATTTCAAAATCTTTCCGATTATTTCATATCTGTGGTCAGCCAACCCTGTATAATTTTTTCACTGTGTGGTTTATCATGGTGAATACATTTTTTGTTGTTTTATTTAATATTTTGAGAATGCCAGATCATGTTAAATTGCTTTGTTATCTTATTCTCTCTCTGATGGTAAACTTCCTGTTGTTTTGGTTTGCTTTGCTTTCCTGAGACTACCAACTGTCTCCAGCCAATTAAATATGCCCCAACTATTTATTTTATTGCTGTTGATTTTTATTTTTTAAGGCTCCTTTAATTACTTTTCCTTTGAATTCCAGATCCTATCAGGTAATTACTTCTGCCACTTTTTAAACTCCCAAATTTGTATCTGTGAGATCCCAATTAAGAAAGCTGTTTTTACCACATATCTAGAGAGTAAATAGGCATTATAGAGGCACTGGAGCTGATCTTAATAAAAACTTGCAGTAAAAACAACATATTGGATAGTTATATATATAAAGGGGGAAGTGAAAAAAAGGGGAGAAAAGGAGGGAGAAAATAAAGAAAGGAAAGAGAGGGACAGGAAGTTGTATATATAGTATCGTATCATTTGATACCCATTACAATTAGTTCTAAAATTAAAATCCTGGATGTACAAGTAGGAGAAGAGCAAGATGAAGAATTCTGCCTGCAAAAAAGGAATCAAAGTCAGAAAAAATTGTTAGTGCATTGTATCAAATTCCCTTATTCTTCCCATTTTTAACAATTTTTTGTTAAAATGTTAAAAATCATTTTAATCAATCTCATTTTTAACGAGTAATTCCAAATCAGTGTGGTGTGCTTCCCTTTTTAATGGACAGATGATGGAGTGGGAAACTTTTTGGGATGAAACGAAAGGTCTCTTTCACCTAGCTACTCTGTGTTAGGAAAATCCTGTGGGTTAACCAGCCAGGACAGTGTGGCTTTTCTGGTGTTAACAGTTCATGTCTTTTATGAGCCTGGAGTTGAGACAAAAACTGAATTGCAGTCAACAATATCTGTCAAACTGGAATTGACGTATTTCTAGTTTATATATTGCTCTGGATTTCAGAGGCCCCAAAATCCTAAAGAAAGAAAAAAACAAAAACTTGAAGTGCACATATAAAAACATGGATTGGACTTTTAAATTGATATATCAGTATCTTCTGAAGAAAGACATAGTGCTCTAGATACGGTAAATCCTGTATTATTGTCAAAGACTATTTTTGTTTCTACACTGTCCTTGCTGAAATCTAAATATTTTTTTCTACTTGATTGTTGGATTTTTTTCCTCAAAGTTTATTTAGTTCACCAATTATATGTCTCTTTTTCTTCAATAGCTTTTTCTATATTCTTGTATCATTTTTTTTTCTGGATACATTATAGTTTCTGTGAGAAATAGTTCCCAAAGCTAACATAAATATTTCTAATGTACTATACAATATTTTTTTTTCTATTCAGATACACCTGGAATATAAAATAATTGTTTTAAAGGGGCAACTAGCACTTAGTGACTTCAGGTAATGTAACATTTTTAATATTTTATTTTATTGAATCCAACCAAGATACTACATATGTACAAAGGACCAATACTAATCTAAAGAAGAAATGCCCAAATGTTTTTCAGTGTAAATTTGCTAATGTATAATATTAAAGGGTCATCAATTTTTCTTTATGCGATCATGGAAATGTTTACTAACTACTTGGTATAATTTGTTATTCAACTCTATTTCAATCTAAGTAAAGTCACAGCTGGAAAATTGTGCCAGAAGGGTTTCCTAAATCTTTAAAAAGAAATTATATACCTGGTTATAGGTGCAAATTGCTTTGGATGTTTAGGATCATATTTTATGTTCTAATAGCCATTAAGACTCAATATTTTAAATTAGCTGCTCACTTTTCAATTGAACAAATGATTTATTGTTGGTTTTGTACAACTGGTCACTACTAATATGGTAGGAAACAAGTTTCAGAATAGAAAGTCAAACTTCCTTTTTTGATATGTTAAGACCCATTTTATCTGAGAAATATAGAGAGAAGATAGAGTTGTTTTCCTCTGGTCTTACATAATGGGAGGAGCATATATTTGACTTAAGATTAGGTCTGAAGCTCTAATGGAACTGATATTTAAGGATCAAACAAACATTTAGCTAGAGGTACTCTATCAGTATTAAATTATAACTATTTTAAAAGTACCTCTGTGAAGGACGAATTTGGTAATATAGAGCAGACTGCAACCACAATTGATAGAATATACAAGGAACTACAAATGAAATGTGGATGGATAGATGATCTAGCAAATATAAGACAAAACATCACATGTCTGAGAGAAGGCTTTGTGGGGAAAACTGATTTATACAAACTTGTTAAAACCGATTTGAAACCTGATGAATTTTGGTCCTGAAAGCTAATAAGTTTCTGTGAGCTTAACAGCCAAAGGGCAGGAAAATGGTATAAAATGACATTACATTTGTGTGGTATGCATGCAGTAGATTAACCTGGACAAGGTGAAGAAAAAATAGTTTGATAGAGAATAGTTTCCAAAGTTGGCTCAGTGTTAACCATTTTATGTGGAAAATAATTATTCCAATGTCCTTATGGCACTTTTGAAGTTGGGTACTGAAAAACATGTGGTAATTGTAAAGGAGCTAAAGCAGGTGTGGGAAAGGTAGAAATTATGTCTTCCAAAAGACGGGGGAGTGCGTAGAACAATGACATTATATTAAAATATGTATTTTACTTAAAAACATACTCAGATACTCTTTCATGTGTCAGTTATCACTTAAGGTAGTTTTCTTCTTGGCCTGTAGTGTTTCAGAGACTTGTATTGTTCAGAGTTGCACATTTATGCTCATTTCATGTTTTTAAGAGAATCAGTCTTCAGAAATGTGGTTGTTTTGTTAATTCTTTCATTTACCTGTTGGATACATATTTGCTGAAAATCCAAAATAAGCCAGTCATTATATAGGCTGGGCTCAGAATATGAAGATGGTTCTTATCCTTACAGGGTTCCCATCATTGTGTGTTGATATAACTCGTTTATGGATAACTGTAAACAATGTAGTTACCGGGCTGACAGAAAACACAGTATTGCCTTTGGAGAAGCCACAATTGGACTTCAAGTTCAAGTTCCCCAGAAGAATATTGCCACAGATCAATTATAAGTATACCCATCACTTAGAGGGAACATGGTCAGAATAAACTGAATTATACTTTGAATCACAGAATTTTCTGTTTTTTTGTTTTGTTTTGTTTTAGGTATGAAATAAGTCCACCGAAAAGTTTTCCAAGTTGTATTTTTTTTGTCTTTTTCATTTGCCATTGACTTAAATACCTTCAAATGGCTTAAACAAAAGTGAGGTGTATCTTCATTTTGGGCCTTGCCCAGTGGCCCTGTTGACTTCAGAATTAAATCCTCACTACTCCACATCCAGGGAAATGGTGCTGTTTGGCCAGTATTTCCAGTCAGTGTCTTGGTCCTGAATTCCTTTAGCTCCTCCCATGTGCCTTCCATAACATTCATTAGGAATTAAGTCAAAGTGCCAGAATCCACTGTTCTCTATCCCTCAACACTCTCTGTCTTGAACCCACCACTATTTATCCTAGTGTCTGTTTTATATCCTTTCCTCTATTTACACCCATAACCACAGAATTGTAATCGTAACAGAGTCTCTTATTTTTTTTGTCTTTTCTCAGTCCACTGTGCCTGCTGTAACTCACAGTCTGCTCTCTGAAGAACTCCTTACATACTCTGCCTAATCTCTCAAAGATCCCATAAACTTTTTGGTAAAGAACACCCAACCCTCCCTGATTGCCCTGTAGACCTCTCAAATGTAAACTGTTTTCCCAACAATTCTCCTACCATTGGGCCTAATGTTGTGGTATTTTCCTCCCTCTTTCTTATTTATGCATGCAAACCATTCTCCATCACTCCCTAAAAATGTTCAGCTTCTATAACTCATACCATTAGGTTATTTTATCCACTACTTTTCATTGCTGTTACCATCTGCTGACCCCCAGGTCATTGCCTCTTCTCTCTCAATGTTTGTAGCTCTCTCTCTCCAATAATACCTTTGTCAATTCTTGCAAATTCAGTATAGTTTTAGATAATGTTTATAATACCTTGGCCTCTCAATTTCTCTAACCAGCCTCAGCTACTTACACCAATTGCCATTGTCTAAGGTCTAGACCTTGCCATTGATAATCATTGCAATCTCTCCATCATTTCAATTTTATGCAGCCCTCTCTTTGATCACTACCACCTGCATCCAGCAATTGACCAGAACATTATACCCATTTATACTCCAACTTTCCATAGGTTTAAACAGCCTTAATATGTTCACTTTCCTTCTTATTCTTCAGTTTTGCAGTTTATTATTTATCACTCCATGAAATTATACCTCAGCAACCTAACCATTCTCTGGCTTCCTCATACTCAACTGACAAAGCCACTAATTAAATAAATCCTAATGAAATCCAACTCCCCACCTACTCTGTTACTCTACCTGTACAACTGAATGTGGCTGGAAGAGCGCAAATAATCATGCTATCTCGCTTCACTTTCCACTCATGACCATAAGTGTCAATTTCATCCTTAATGTTACCAGCCAATCATATTATACATTCCTAGTTAACTTACTGTCCTTGAAGTCAATTTCATATCTTGTTGTCTTTTCTCAAACCAACACTTTTTTACCCATCCTTACTCTCAATTAATGATTTTAGTTCCCACATGGCTGAGAAAACTGAAACAATCAGAAAAAAACTGGGCACTACCTCCCATCACTACATATACCTACTTTTTGGTATCTGCATTTAATCTGTCATCTGACCTGTTACTATAAATCACCTATCCATAGTCTTAGCTGAAGCCCACACTAGATCTCATCTGCTGTGGACTAATCAAATGTATTGTTCCAGCTCTCCTTTTTCTCTCCCATATTACCCATTTCTCACTTTTACTGGATCACTTTCAAAAACATACATTATATTATGTCTTCCATCTTAAAATATATGCATATTTTTTCTTGACTCCCCTGCCATCTACTGTGCTGTTTCTTTGCTTCTATTCATTGTCTCATTCCCTTTGAAACATCAATCTTCCACTTCTACCACTCCACTGAAACTATTCTCATCAAGGTTACCAATAATCTCTGTAGAGATATATCCATTGGTCAATTAAAGCATTTTCTCTTAATTTCTTTACCAGTATTTCTGACATAGCTGATCATTTCTGCCTCCTAATAACATTTTCTTCATTGGCCTTTCTGACCACCATCACACTCTGTTGAAAGTTTTCTTAGCGCCCTGGTTGCCCCATTTCCATCTTCTTTATTCCTCTGTTCCTCTGGAAGCAATCTCAGCCCTTGGCCTTCTTCTCTTATCTACTTAATTTACACTTGGTGATTTCATTTCTTTTTATGGCTTTTAATATCACTTATGTGTCAGTTTCCCATTTTTTTTCCAGTTTAGAGTGCTCTCTAACTCCAGATATGTGCACCCATCTGGCTTCTCCACATCTCCCCTTGGAGGTCTAATAGATAGCTCAAACTTTCATTCCCAAGATCTTCACTACTCACCATTATACCTACAGTTTTTTCCTTCTTTTTAGTAGGAATAAAATCTTATAGCTTCTCACACCAAAATTATTGGAGAGATCTTTGATTTCTCTTTTTAATTCCCCATATTGTATCCATCTCAGGATATATTATTAACTACATCTTTCAAATATATCAAAAATCCTGTCACTTTTCACTAGCTCTACTGCTACTATCTAGCAATTATCTTGTACCTGGATGACTGCAATAACCAGATAATTATTGTCCCATATTGTCATATCATAATGTATTCTTTAAAAAATGACATAACCGTATTGTCATACCATATTCTATTCTTAACAAAAATCATGAGTAAAATCACTTAAAAAATTGTGTGAGATCATATCAGAACATATCACTCAAAATCTAATCCATAGGTTTCCCCATTATATTCAAAAGTCTAAAGTCCCCCAATGACATATGGAACCCTATATAATCTGGCCCCCCTGTTGTTTGACCTCATTTTGGTTATAGCTCTCAACCCCACAATTCCTTCAAGTATACTGACCTTCTTCTTATTCCTAAAATATATCAGAAATGCTTGTGCAATTGTTAATCCTTTGCATGAGTTATTCCATAAAAAGGGAAGGGAAGTTTTGTTATTATCATTTGATTAGTTTAGAAAGCTTATAGTTAGAAAGAACTAAATAGTGCCATAGTGGGAAACTGATTACCTTGGATGATAATTAGATTGGCAAGTTTTTTTTTAAAAGAAGAAAATACTTATCCCTCCAAAGAGAAGGGAATCTGATATCATTTACTTGCAAGAAGAGCATGAAAAAATTCAATGTAAAATTTTAGTAACTTTAAAATTAAGATGAATTAAGTTTCTGAGTGCCTGAATGCATTTATCCTAGTGTTTTATTCTGCTTTACATTTCTGAGGCCAATATGAGACACCATGGCCTTTCAGAGTTGTTATTTTTGTGTCATCTTCATCTCCCTTGTCTTCCCTGACACTCAAGGGGAGAATGACAGCGAAGACCCTTGCCCTGGCTTCCTTATCAGATTCAAAAGAATTGCAGTAGGGCTTCAGGGTTAAGCTAAGGAACGTCTGCTTGTACCAACATTTCAACCTAAGACATTGATTAACTATACTGAATTGAGATATAGCAGAATACATGAGAAGGCATAGCTACATCATATACAAGCATTATACTCTGAGCTTCTAATTTATTTAGGAGATGGGCCAATATATCCCTTACAAGGTCTTTGCAATAGTATATATTTTATGTGTATATGTATGTATGCGTGTGCACATTTATGTTGTGCCTTTGTAGCCAAACTTAAAAAAGACTTGTGAAATCTGTTTAATGTACATTACTACCTGAGGAAATTGATTGGTGGTAGGTTCCCTGGGAGCTTTTTCATTTAGATAGGTGTTGAGCATATGATCCTCTCCAGCTATGTGAACTAAACTTTAGCACAGTT
This sequence comes from Smutsia gigantea, assembly GCA_032199065.1. Classification (NCBI taxonomy): domain Eukaryota; kingdom Metazoa; phylum Chordata; class Mammalia; order Pholidota; family Manidae; genus Smutsia; species Smutsia gigantea. The sequence continues at coordinate 6,403 of JAVSCE010020115.1, read as the reverse complement.
TTATTAATCAGGAGCTGACATTCTGAATCAGAGTGGTGCTGAAGGTCCATTTTGTCTTTTAGGACCCTGGACAGCAGTTGGGCAATCACTGGCAACTAACCATAGCCCTAAGGCCTATTTCCCCTGTACAGATTATTATGCAAAAATAGTAGAAATAAATCATCTTTCAGTCTGAAGTTCAACTGCTTATATCCACTTACATATGAACCTATATATGACACATTATAGACAGAGCATGAAGAGGAGCCCTGTGAAACAGGATGGCTTTTCAAAAATAACTCTTAAGAAAAAGTTGTTCTTTTTAATATGTAATTAGCTTACTGTGTCTGAATCTAAAGGCAGCTGATCTATAACTAAATGTGTCATAGAAAAATTATTGGCTAAAAATTGATTTTCATTAGTGTTTGATTTTAAAAAGTGAGTTAGGGACAGAATGCAGTTAGATTTTTCTCCTTTTATAGTTTGGGAAAACGGGACTGAATTAATCTTAAAAAAATCAACTTCACTTTGGATAGATACTATATATACTAACTGCAACAGAACTATTGCAGTGTCTTATCTTTCTACCAAAATAGATAGTCCCTCCTTCTCTTGCCCTGGAGAGAGTGAGACACGAGGCTAAACATTTTGCTGAAAATATAGACAATGAATTAGAAAAAGCAGTAAAAGCAGCCTTTAAGGCTTCATCAACCTTGATTTTGAATGGTCTATCACTGCTCAAGTGATGGTGGCCCAAACAATCTTTTGTCCTCTCCCTGATCTGTACTGAGATTTATGGTACTGGTTCAAGAAGGAGAGAAGTAGAAACACTTCAAAACCCCAAGTGTCTTGTACATTCTTTCACATCTACTTGTTCTCATTTATGTTTATAGAATCCTGGACTAAATGTGGGACCTAGTATTGAGTCATGCCTTCAAGAAAAGACCTTACCCTCTTATTTCTTTCACAGTCAAGATTCTTGGAGGAAAGAACAAAAACAAAACAAAATGTACACACAACACCTTTATTTTTTATTCACAATGGATGCTTAGCTGTATAATTGAGAACATTTTAATTTCTGATCTCTCCATCTATCATACTGTAAGTCTCTTGAATTGCCTTGACCCTTAATGGCCATCTTCAAATTCTGCTTCTCAAACTCCTTCTTTTTACCACAGTAACTTCCAAACTCTTGTTCTTTCCGGGGCTTCCATCTTCTGCCTTGCTCTTCTAACTTTACTATCTTTCTGAGACATCCTATCCACTTTCGCTACTACCTACTTATCCTTAACTCCTTCCTTTACTTTTTCTTCTCTCCTGAGATCCAGGTATGTATTTCTGACTATCTCCTCCACACTTCACATGGATGCCCTACAGGCATATGAAACTTACATACAAATCTGAATTTATCATATTTTACTCTAACCTACTATTCCTTCCATCTATCTTATGTTTGTCATGATTCATATAGTGACCCAAACCAAGCTCCTGAAACTACTATAATATTTATTTTCCCTTACCTTTCCCAAAACACTCATCAAATTCAAATTATTCTTATTCTTAGCTAACTCTACTGAGCTAAGTCCACTGACTTCTGCCCATCTAAACGGATTCTGGCTCAGGTTTGTTTATAATATTTCAATAAAATTAAGGTAATACCCTCACACTTTGTTTTTGGCCACCTGCACCCATTCCATCCTATAATCTCTTTTGTAAACAAAACTATCTTTCTAAAGTGCAAAGTGAATATTCAGTCTCTTGCTTAAACCTAGTGGATGAATTATCCTTAGCAAGGTAGATGAAAGGTTCCTGTCTATTTCTTCAGCTTCATCTAGTCTTTCTTCCTTTGCAACATAGATTTCAGTTAAATTAAAACTTCCTAGATCAGTTATAATTATTCAATGGCTTTTTGGTTTTGTATATCTTGTTGCCATTCTTTGAAATATCTTTACTATAAAATCTTGTTCCTGTTCACCAGGAAATGCTTGCTTATATTTGGAACTCAGTACAGGTATCTTATCTCTAGGAAGATTTTCTGGAACCAAATTGTCTTCTACATCTGCCTACCCATACCTTACTGTAGCATCACATTTACTCATTTATTATTTAATTTATTTTATAAATGAAATTGAGCACCTATAAAGTATTTGGCTATGTGCTAGGGATTGGAAATTCCAAAATGATATTGTCTCTAATCTCAAGTATTCACAGGCAAGGAGAAAACAGAACTGTAATCAAACAATTGCAAAGTGGTATGAACAATTCTGCAATGTTATATTTGAACTGGTGTGATGTAATTCATGTGAAGATCATGGGTATACTAATGAGGATCCATACAGAATGACAGAAATATTCTATGTTTAAACAAAGGGAATTTAATAAAAGGCACTATAATTGACACAATACAGGTGGATCACGGGGAAGGCAGTACGGCATGGAGAAGACAAGTAATGACTCTATAGCATCCTACTATGCTGATGGACAGTGACTGCAGTGGCAGGGTGGGACTTGATAATATGGATGAATGTTGAAACTACAATGTTGTTCATGTGAAACCTTCATAAGATTGTATATCAATGATACTTAAAAACATATATATATATATAATGGAGATAACTGTTGAATCACTATGTTGTATAATATTGTATATCAACAATAATTCAGCAAAATATATATTAAAAAAAAGAGTGAAGTTAAAGTAGAACATTTTTACACAGTTGATAGAAAGAACTTGAAAGTTAATATTAGGTGGTGAGATAACCTAGAGATTAGTAATTGTAGGAAGCCAGTATCTCCTTCACGCTGAAGAAAAAGGGAAGATTCTATAGGAGATTAATAATTGTAGGAAGCCACTATCACGTCCAGACTGAGGATAAAAAGGGAAGATTCTATAGTACTGGTCCCAGTTTGTCCCAGGATAGCTAGAGCCATGGAGGAGATGCAACTGATGCTGTAGACACTGAGTAAGATTGAGTGGGAGAGAGAAAATTTCATTTCTTCTCCCTTCCTAGTCATTGCTTCCCACTGCTGAACTCAACAGAAGACAGTGGGTGTAGGAGTCTTAGAAATGTAGCTTTGAGCTTTGGTTTTCTCTATTACATGCAACAGTGAGGCCTACCTTGGTCTAAATGATAATTACTGATAATGTATATAAAATGGCTTGATAGTATACTGGAAAAACTAAGTGTTCTCTGAATGAAAGAGAACATTTTTTATCAATTTGCATATACCCAATTATTTAAATTTGTAAAAAATTTAATTGACGTGTGATTGACATACAATAACCTATTAGTTTCAGGTGCACATCATAGTGATACAATAGTTTTATACATTATGAAATGATCCCCATGATAAATCTAGTTACCATCTGTTAGCATACAAAGTTACTGAAATATTTTTTACTATATTTCCTATGCTCTACATTATGTCTTCATGACCTATTTAACTTATAACTGGAAGTTTGTACTTCTTTGGCAATAGAGTTTCAAAACTCCATGTCTAGTGATCTACCTCATTGCCTTTGTACTTCTCACACTTAGCAGAGTATCTAAAAGATCATTTTTATTCATAATTATTTACTTGGTCGTGTATCCTACAAGATTTATAGCTGTATGTGCCTAGTTAGATGTCAAGGATATATAATGAATTCTGCTCCATGACTCAGTGAATCTCTTTAGATTTCATAATAGGAGATCCCTTGCTCCCAATCCCCGTCCCTACTCCTAACTTTTTAGTAGTTTCTTACTGGCTGTGTTCATGAAACAACAGAAAAATAAATACCACTGTGAATTAAAATCTTCTGCAGTGTCTGCTGTTTCTACACAGATCCAAGTTTTCCTGGCTAGGACACTTCAAGCTGAACTCTGCAAAGATGCTGACTCCTGAACAAGCAGCAAACAGAAGAATTCTGTGCCCACTGGGCATGATGTACTCCATCCATTAAAGCAGGAGAAAAAAAAGCTTTGGGAATCAGCTCTTAGGGAGATATGTAAATTGATTTTTTTCTTTCTATTTTTAAATGGTGCCTTTGAGATACTTATTCAAGTAGGTAGGCATTAGATACCTATCATAACTGATTAAACAGATTCAGTCTTTTAAAAGGTTTTTGGCCAGACATAGGTTTACATAGCACATGGGCATTTTCTCCCATAAAATAAGAGACAATTTAAGTTTGTATTCACAAAACTTCTTGGCAGTTGGAATTCTGCCATGTATGGTAAAGTGATCATTTGTGACTAGTCATTTTCTATCATGTTTGAATACAAATCTGGTGATGACAGCTTAAAAGAAAGATATTTTTGAAAGGCTTTGGCCAACATTGTTGGTGTTTGTATATAAAAGAGGTGATACAAGAGGATTTTCATAGCTTTCTTGGTTTTGGACAGTAGCTCTTTGTAGAGGTAAAGAGAGGGATCTCCTGTCATGTAAACTGATAATTCTTCACATATTTCTCAGAGTAGCACTATTCTTCTTTCCTTTGAGGAGTTTACAGTGTAAAGACATTTGCATTCAAGCTCAGATTGGGAAAAGTTGTCACTGACTGACCATCACTAAAGAAAATGTAAAAAAGTTCTATTTTAAATGGAAGGAAAGTGATCTCAAATAACAGTCATAAGATGCAAGAGGAACAGTGGGCAAACATATTTGTAAATATCTAGGTGAATCAAAAGCACTATGAATGAGGTTTGATTTAATTTTGACAGACCTAAGATAATAAAGGTCGATATAAGTCATAGTGAAGGGGTGATTGGAGATAGTTTTCTTTAGTCAGTCTGTGTGAGCCATTTAAGTGACCCCACATAGTGATTCCCATAGGGCAGTGGATAAGGGGAAGCACCAGGTCTTAATGAGAGGTTGGGAGCTCCTGCCAGAACTTGCTTGTTTTGCTCTTATTCAAGGAGCAACTCTTTCACTCACTCATGAGAGAAAGTTTGTGCAAAATACACTTTTTAATATCAAATCAGAAAGTGTGTGGCTAAAAGATAAAATATTTTTAGCATCAGAGTCTGGGGAGGACCAACGCATTATAAACAGATGACTTTTAATTGAGTGGTTTACAAATTATATTTTGATTTAAATATATCCTGTGTACTTGAAATATTAGTTTCTTTTTTTGTCCTGCATAAAAGGAAAGTTAAATGCCAAATTTCCATTTTTAAAATTTTTAAAGCATTTTAAGCAAATACTTATGGGTAAAATTATAAGGAAATGCAGTGAAATATAGTACATGATTCTTACACATATTATATTACATATTATAGTACACTGATTATTTAAGGTAAAAAAATGGCTTAAGTAATTGATGAGAAGATATACTAGAAAAACTAGCTACAATAAGACTTTTAATATATACATTTCAAAATAACTATGGAAGCAATTTCATAAGATTATATAAGATTATTTGTCAAATATTACATGTATCACCTAGCATAGAACCTGACAGCAGTACCTCCATAAGTATTTGTTGCATGACATACAAAACTACTGTTAGAGTTTGGGTGAGGGTGATGTTGGAAATTAGATGACCATGGAAGACTAATGGAAAAGGGATTTCGGTCAATAAATGGGATTGAAATTTGTTTCTGAACAATGGGAGGAAAGAAAGAGAAGAAAACATTCTAGTTTGAAGGAAGAGTGTGAATAAAATCAGAGAAACAGGAAAGGAAATCCCAAATCCATAGTCTTTTTACCACAGCACTCAGACTGAGGATAATATGGTAGTGTGCAGAAGGGTTTATACAAAACAGACCTTTTGTGAGATAATACAGTCATTCAATGGCAGCATCTAGGAAGTACAAAAGTAGTAAGGGTGGTTACTTACAAGAGCTACAAGAAAGTGGGATAGGACAAGTAGGGTAGCTCCTGAGAATGAAACTATCTCCTAGGAGAAGCAGCAAGTGCTCATTGGTATGGTACCAAAGGATACGACTTGGCATATCAGCCAGAGATTACTGAGGAATAGCTGGAGGGAAGCAAGAGATTCTAGTGGGGCAACAGATATAACAGACAAGATTGTAGATACCTACCAAATCTCTTTACTAGGAAGGATTAGAGATGTTTGGTTTCATTCCAAGATCCCATGCTTGACATGTGGTTGATGCTATGAGTTTGAGAAAATGATAATGAAGATGTTTGGCACCTGCACTTGGGAAGTTTAGAAGAAACAGTGTAGAATTAAGCATTGCAAGTCGTGATCAAGTTGGTGGAATAATAAATTTATGCAATTATAGACTAATTAGTAGCAAATGTACTCTATTCTACATCCAAGATATACAGGATATTTTGCTAAAAATATGCCTCCTATCAGGCATTACCAATATTACTATATTCCTAGTTAGACTCAATCATACCAGTACCACATTATTTGTACCAAAACTTGGAGGATGCTCATTCCTGGGATTGTTTTAGAATTATAGGTATTTTT